>BLSH010088267.1:35718-69610 GCA_018402905.1 Glandirana rugosa | reverse complement strand
GATACTATATATATATATATATATATATATATATATATATATATATATACACACACATACACACACACATACAGTGCTGCCCATAATTATTCATACCCCTGGCAAATTTTGACTTAAAGTTACTTTTATTCAACCAGCAAGTCATTTTTTGACGGGAAATGACATAGGTGTTTCCCACAAGATAATACGATTATGTACAAGAGACATTATTGTGGAAAAAAAAAAAACATTTCTCGGCTTTTATTTACATTTGAGCAAAAAGTGTCCAGTCCAAAATTATTCATACCCTTCACAAACTGTCACAGTCTGTAGGAAAATCAAAAGTTCTATACCATTCCAAATAGTCCAAGCTGTTCTAAAGCATCCTAATTACCCTGATTAATCGGGAACAGCTGTTTTAATCAACTCAGCAGGTGAAAAACAGCAGCTCTCTGCAGTTGGTTTGTGGACAGTCATGGCTAAGACAAAGGAGCTCAGTGAGGACCTGCGGCTGCGCATTGTGGCTGCTCACAAGTCAGGAAAGGGCTACAAAGGCCATTTCTAAATGTTTTCAAGTTCCAGTGGCTACAGTGCAAAGTATTCTTAAAAAATACAAGATGTTCCGCACTGTGAAAAACCTCAGAGGACGTGGTCGGAAGCCAAAAGTGAAACCGTGCTGGCCAGGAGGATAGTTAGAGAGGTGAAAAAGAATCCAAGGATCACCACCAAGGCCATCCTGGTGAATCTGGGCTCTGCTGGTGGCAATGTCTCAAGGAAGACAATCCAACGGACACTGCACACTGCTGGGTTCCACGGATACAGACCAAGGAGGACGCCTCTTCTCCAGATAAGGCACACAAAAGCTCGCTTGGACTTTGCAAAAGCTCATCTGGACAAAGAAGACTTCTGGTCTTCTGTGTTAAGGTCAGATGAAACAAAAATTTAATTGTTTGGTCACAATGATGTTTCTTTCATTTGGCATAAAAAAGGAGAAGCCTTCAACCCAAAGAACACCATCCCCACTGTCAAACATGGTGGTGGGAACCTAATGTTTGGGGCTGTTTTTCAGCCAATGGATCAGGGAACCTAATCACAGTAAACGGCACCATGAAAAAAGAGCAATACATGAGGATTCTCAACGACAACATCAGGCAGTCTGCAGAGAAACTTGGCCTTGTGCACCAGTGGACATTTCAGCATGACAATGACCCAAAACACACAGCAAAAGTGGTGAAGAAATGGTTAGGAGACAACAACATTAATGTTTTGGAGTGGCCCAGCCAGAGTCCAGACTTGAATCCAATTGAGAATCTGTGGAGGGAGCTAAAGATCAGGGTGATGGCAAGAAGAGCCTCCAACCTGAAAGATTTGGAGCTCATTGCTAAAGATGAATGGGCAAAAATGCCTGTGGAGACATGCAAAAAGCTGGTCTGCAATTATAGAAAGTGTTTGATTGCTGTATTTAATTTTGGACTGGACACTTTTTGCTCAAATGTAAATAAAAGCTGAGAAATGTTTGTTTTCCACAATAATGCCTCTTGTACATTGTCATATTATCTTTTGGGAAACACCTATGTCATTTCCCATCCAAAAATTACTTGCTGGTTGAATAAGAGTAACTTTAAACCCTGATCAAAAGTTTACATAACCTGGTGATTTTAGCCTGATAACATGCACACAAGTTGACACAAAGTTGTTTGGGTGGCTATTAAAGGCAACCATCTTCACATGTGATCTGTTTGCTTGTAATTAGTGTGTGTGTATAAAAGTATTCTGGAAAGCTGCTGCTGTACCCCAGTGTCCTGCTGCTGTACTTCTTTGTCACAAAAAGAAACTAGAAAAAGGTGCCCAGGAAGTCATAGTGTTACCAGATAGGTGAAGGGAATGAGAACTGCATGGAACATACTGTCCCCAGGGGGTACATTTCATGGGGGCTGTGTCGAGTTTCTATCTTACTTGAAAATGGTATTTGGGACTCCTCACTCCCTACATCTCCTCTTTGCCATAAATGAGAGGAGGCCTGCTACACACATATAGGAACTGTTGCTGGAAACATTGGTCCAAGTCAGGCCAAGAGGGCACTGAGCTAATAATCATCACTGTGCTTGTTACCCCAGGATATTTGCCTTTAAATCTCCCAGTGCCCCCACCCCCATCCACCCACAGGGATAATGGTGTGGTGTGGCCTCAATGCTTGCTGTGACTTGTAGTCTCACAAGGGAGGCTGTGCTGCAACTTGTAGTCCCTTAAGAAATGCTCTGCTTTGATCTATAGTCTCACTGTACGCTGCAGTGATCTGTAGTCCCACAAGAATACTCCGACCTGAGGTACTGCTCCAGGGAGTGTATAATTTAAGTATTCCCCTGTCCTTTACTATTGCACATGTGCAGTAAAGATGGCTGCTGCCAGGGCACTCTAACAAACTCGTGATGTAGCATGTATTCAAGTGAACGCAAGGGGCAGACAAATTCTCTCAGATTCCTGCATTTGGTGCTTAGAGCCTCTGAGACCATCCCTAAAGCTCCACTACAGCTATGTAGCAGTTGAGGCAGCCCGGGAAGCTATAGTACAAGCACCAAAAAAGTCAGTAAAAACGTATAAATAAATGTAAATATAAAAGCACCCCAGAGGCAGACTAACGTCCTGCCCTTGGACTACACCTCCAGCTGGGACTACCAGAGGGCGCACACACAAGTCCATGGCGCAGGACCCCCTAGAGTCCAATTTTTATTTATCACAGCGGGTTCTGTGTCTAAGGCCTCATATACACGGGCGCTTTGAAAAAACAAGCTGTAACGTCGCTACTGTCGCCAGGGAAAAAAACGGCGTTAACGCGATTTCATCAGCGTTTTGCATTGGCGTTTATGCACGTTATTGAGCGCCAGCGTTAAGTCGCATTTTGTTTAAAAGGACATCCCTCTGCTATTTTTGGACATTTTAAAAACATAAAATGCCAGCGCTAAAATGTCGGTTAAAGAGGAAGTAAACCCAGATTGGGTTTACTTTCCTCTACATTCCCCTGCAAAGTAGAATCATAATGGGCTACTATGCATTGCATTGTAGCCCATTATGTGCCACTTACCTGCAAACGAAGCCTGCGACGTCCAGCGATGTCCCCGCTCCAGGCCGCATCCATCTTCTGCCCCTCTTCCTTCCAGGGCGCTGTGACTGGCCGGAGTCGTGACGTCACTCCCGTGCATGCGTGCGGGAGTCGCCCTTCACGGCATGGTCGCAGTGGAGGAACAGCACGGATGCCTTTCTTCACTGCGCATGTGCAGACATGACGTCAGCACAGCAAATACACTGCATATCTTCTGAACCATACAGGTTTAGGAGATATGCAGGGCACCTACAGGTAAGCCTTATCATAGGCTTAACTGTAGGTTTAAGTGGTTGTCACAAGTTGACAACCACTTTAACGTTGCTACGGCGCTAATGCTAGTTATTGAGCTTTTTGCTTTATACTCTGTGTCCTGTGATGTACAATAAAGAAATGACTTTGTTTTTGAAAAGCCACATTAAGAACAATCCAGCAGTACTCACAAACCAAGTGCTCCGCCCAGAACTAAGGATCTGACATGAGTCAAGCACCACACCACTGCACCTCCTGCTCTGCAAGTGGCCTCCTCTCAGCATACTGATGTCACAGTACTCAAGCCCTGCCAAGAGCACTTCCACTATATGAACATCATCAGGAGCGGCCAGAGAACTGCAATGCCTGTGCAAATATAATTTGTTTTACATTAGGAGTAAAACAGGGCCTCATTTTACTGCATGGTTTATGTACTTATACACTGTTGGATTGATTCTGCACAATTTATTTTTTCATTGCATGGAGTTTAGGGTGAGCGCAGAAATTTTTGTATTTGCTTAACAAATAAGCAGGCATGAGCTACAATCAAGTTTTAGATACATTTTTGACATAATGTGTCATACTGAAAAAAATGTCAGTTCTGTATAATATCCATATAAAAAGCACTTTATTTAAAACAAATGTACATTGGGGCAAAAAAGTATTTAGTCAGCTACCAATTGTGCAAGTTCTCCCACATAAAAAGATGAGAGAGGCCTGTAATTTTCATCATAGGTACACTTCAACTATGAGAGACAGAATGAGAAAAAAAATCCAGAAAATCACATTGTCTGATTTTTAAAGAACTTGCAAATTTTGGTGGAAAATAAGTATTTGGTCAATAACAAAAGTTCATCTCAATACTTTGTTATATACCCTTTGTTGGCAATGACAGAGGTCAAACTTTTTCTGTAAGTCTCCACAAGGTTTTTACACACTGTTGCTGGTAGTTTGGCCCATTCCTCCATGCAGATCTCCTCTAGAGCAGTGATGTTTTGGGGCTGTCGCTGGGCAACACGGATTTTCAACTCCCTCCAAAGATTTGCTTCTTACTAAGCCACTCCTTCATTGCCCGGGCGGTGTGTTTGGGATTATTGTCATGCTGAAAGACCCAGCCACATTTCATCTTCAATGCCCTTGCTGATGAAAGGAGGTTTTTACTCAAAATCTCATGATACATGGCCCCATTCATTCTTTCCTTTACACGGATCAGTCGTCCTGGTCCCTTTGCAGAAAAACAGCCCCAAAGCATGATGTTTTCAGCCCCGTGCTTCACAGTAGGTATGGTGTTCTTTGGATCCAACTCGGCATTCTTTCTCCTCCAAACACGACAAGTTGAGTTTTTACCAAAAAGTTCTATATCTGACCATATGACATTCTCCCAATCCTCTTCTGGATCATCCAAATGCTCTCTAGCAAACTTCAGATGGGCCCCAACATGTACTGGCTTAAGCAGGGGGACACGTCTGGCACTGCAGGATTTGAGTCCCTGGCGGCGTAGTGTGTTACTGACGGTAGCCTTTGTTACTTTGGTCCCAGCTCTCTGCAGGTCATTCACTTGGTCCCCCCGTGTGGTTCTGGGATTTTTTGTTCACCGTTCTTGTGATCATGTGACCCCACGGGGTGAGATCTTGCGTGGAGCCCCAGATCGAGGGAGATTATCAGTGGTCTTCTATGTCTTCCATTTTCCAATAATTGCTCCCACAGTTGATTTCTTCACACCAAGCTGTTTACCTATTGTAGATTCAGTCTTCCCAGCCTGGTGCAGGTCTACAATTTTGTTTCTGGTGTCCTTTGACAGCTCTTTGGTCTTGGCCATAGTGGAGTTTTGAGTCTGACTGTTTGAGGTTGTGGACAGGTGTCTTTTATACTGATAGTGAGTTCAAACAGGTATCCCTTAATACAGGTAACGAGTGGAGGACAGAGGAGCCTCTTAAAGATGAAGTTACAGGTCTGTGAGAGCCAGAAATCTTGCTTTTTTTTTGTAGGTGACCAAATACTTCTTTTCCACCATAGATTGCAAATAAATTCTTTAAAAATCAGACAATGTGATTTTCTGCATTTTTTCTTCTCATTCTGTCTCTCATAGTTGAAGTATACCTATGATGAAAATTACAGGCCTCTCTCATATTTTTAAGTGGGAGAACTTACACAATTGGTGGCTGACTAAATACTTTTTTGCCCCACTATATATCAGAGTATAGACTGTAGACAATCGCAATACACTCATCCTTTACATTCGAATTCTCAAGATCATTTATGGCATATTCTACACAGCACTAGATCCAGCAGCATTTATACTACATGAAAAAGGAAAACTATGTACAGTATTAAAACATATATTTATTTATTTTACACATGTAAAAAGAGAAAGTTAGGCATGTCTGATTTATCTGCGTTCTGATGGTGGGCGCAAGTTAGGTTCTCCAACTGGACAGATGGGTCTGCTCCTCACTGTGCTCAAAGACCATGGGGATTGCAGCTGGAAGTAGCAGGACCGGCGTGGAATGAAACCGGATGCCGCTGGAAGTGTGGTAATTACGTGTTTCAACACTTCCGCTTCTTTATCACACCTGTTACATACTATGGAGAGTAGGGGACGAGGCCTCAAAGGATGATGGTACCTTGCTCAATATCAACAGCAGCCCGCTTACCTTAAAGGGGACAGTGCATCTATAAAGACAATGAATCAAATACCAATACAGTATTGATAAAAACAACAGGGATAACACTAAGTCTAAAAACTGGACAATGCCACATTGCACACCTCAAATAATAAAAAAAAATATCAACTTGTATGGTGGAATGTAACAGTGATTATAGATGATCACACCTGTAAAATAGAACCATGAATAAGTAAATGAATATGTAAAAAAAAAAGAGAAAAAAAAGAAACCATGAAAACTAAAATACTATATAAGCATAGAATCTGAAGGTAAGTATCAGACACAGGCGTACCACCAAAATAAACAGCATAATAATTAGAGGTATCAAAACTAAAACAACTACATCACTGCGTCAGTGATTTTAATGCAATTGTAGAGAATCATACCACTAGTTGGTGCTTAGGGACCAACCTAAATAAGCTTGTTAATGAGCGATAGTGTGTGCCATGTGTTATGAGCGTGGTCATGCATCACACATCATGGGTAAGGGGCCGTTCGCACGACCACTAGCCACAGTGAATTGTAAATAAGAATATATATGTGTGTGTTCCCACACTCTCACAACCATGTGTCATGTGTAGGAATGGATGTCATGCTTTGCTGTCACACATGTACAACAGCGTGTAATGCGCTACAGCAGCTATATAATTTATGTGAATTCATACCACTAATACATAGGGACCGACCGAAATAAGCTAATATGGCTAGGGTCGTGCGAGTGGCCCCTTATCCATAGTATGTGACGCATGACAGTCATGCATGGCCTCGCTCATAACACATGGCACACACCATCGCTCATGACCGAAGCTTATTTAAGTTGGTCCCCAAGCACGAACTAGTGGTTTGATTCTATACAATTGCATTAAAATCATTGATACATTACACGTAGCACTGCGTAGTGGCGTGGTTGTTTTAGCCGTGATGCTTTCATTTTCAATGCCTCTAGTTATTATGCGGATTACTTTGATGGTACACCTGTGTCTGATGCCTACATTCAGACTTTATGCCTATATATTATTTTAGTTTTTATTTTGTAATTTTCTCTGTAGTTACCATATTCTTAATAAAAGATGAAAGATTTTTATAATCTGAAGAGAAAGCAGAATATTTTCCATATCCAATCATTGTTACATTCCACCATATAAAGTTAATAATTTTCTGTTTTGTTTTGAGGTGGTGCAATATGGCATTGTCCAGTTTTTAGCTATAGTGTTATCCCCGGTTTTTTATCAACAAAGTATTGGTATTTGATTCATTGTCTTTAAAGATTAGCTGTCCCCTACAAGGTAGGCTGGCTACTGTTCATATTGAAAGTCAGCAAAACCACAATACTTTGGGGCCCTGCCCTTTGCTTGTTCCTATATTAGGGTGCTCTCAATAGTTTGTAACAGGTTTGATAAAAAAAGTGTAAACTATGAACCACGCAACTATGCCCCCTCCTGCTGCTCCTTTTTTTTTGCAAATTTTGTTTTATTTGTTTTGTAAAGTACAAAAAAGAGAAAAAACACGCCTCGCCACGCAGGGCGGGAATCACAAACATCATAACATCCCCCCCACCAATCCAGGTTTACCACCATGTGAGCAAATCCGCCCTCCCAGATGAGAGGTCCCCAGAACAACAGGGGCACACATACCAACATCATATTAAAGGCATTAATATAGTCCCGCAACCATCCTCACATACAGCCATTGAATCAGCAGTCAGGCCCGAATAATGCCAGTGGGGATGCAGGAACAACAAAGCCCTATACTCCAATATCTAGGCCCAGGAAGACCTCCCCTTCCACTTCACTGAAGTCTATATAGCCATTAGGCTATAGAAAGATTGCTGTCCAACCAAATTTTCCAAACTTTGTAAAATTTCCTTGGACATCCTCTGCTCAGGTAGGTTGCTCTATAAAACGGTATCACCTTGCTTACAAGCCCTTTCTAGTATGACAGTGAGGGCGTCACAAGTTTTTTCCAATAAAGGATCAGTGCCTTACGTGCATAAAACAACAACAGGCTAAGTAAGGTACGTTGGGCCCTAGTAGGTGCCAAGCCCTCTACCAAGCCAAGTAAGCATGTCGCCACTGTCAAGGGCACAGGTATAGATGTAATCTATACAGCGCCCCACATCAGACCAAAACTCCTTGACCACCTGGCAATGCCAAAAGACGTAACTAAAATTGGCCAGGGACAGTGAGCAGCTCCAACATTCAGCCAATGTACCTGGGTAAATTTTAGATAGCTTCGCTGGAGTGTAATGTATTATGTGCAGAAATGTAAATTGAATTAAATTAAGCTCTAGCGGACACTAAGTGAGTGAACAGAACGCTTCACATATAGTCCCATTCTTCTCCACCCAACTCTGGGACCTCTCCTGCTGCTCCTTGATGTCACTTCTGATTTGTTCCACGCTGGCCCTGCTACTTCCGGTCATGATCCCCCATAGTCTTTGAACATGGTAAGGAGCAGAAACATCAGTGCAGCCGCAGAATAGGACTTGTGCCCATCATCAGACTGCAGATAAATCAGACTCTTACTCTTTTTACATATGAGTTGCCCACTTACTTTTTAATAAATGTGTTTTAATAATGCACTTTGTTGGCGCTCCTTTGTGTTCCATTTCCAGATTGGCATAGTTTGCTTCATTCAATGGGGCTGCTGCCACTTTTTGCTATGAAAGCCATGGACTATTATGGACTTTAATGCATATGGACTTTTTAACTTTGTGTACTGGTTTAGTACACACCCCCCTCCGCCATTTATATCTATTGCATTTATATTACATGATTTACTACATTACTAGATTATTCATTACATACAGCATGAAATAACATTGAAAACTGGTGGCATCAACAATGTATTTGCCAAGTTAAAAAATATAATCAATAGTGTAATTATAATAGTATAATTATCAGTGTAATATTTGGGCAACTAATATCCTATTCATATTAACATAATTTATGCCTGTGGAAAGGATATCTTTATTTACAACAATTTCTAACATATGAAAGCTATATTTGGGTTTCCTAGATTAATTTAGGAACTTCCTTTTAACATGACAAGCCTTATACATCTATGTCTGCTAACCTTGTTCAAAAATACTGGGCAAGACTTCCTATGGTGGTCAGCCCTTGCTATAATGACTCTGCAGGATGATGCCATGTTAAAATTTAGCTCAGGTACCTATATCCATCAATGTGTTTTACTCTTTGTTCACCAGTTACAGTCCATTTCTTACAGTTAAGTCTGTGTTCTCAGTCTGTGCTGGTCTGTTAAAACCTATGCCAAGCATCTATAACCCTAAATATTCAAAATGACACTTGAAACATTGATGCACATGCTATTGGTTGGTTTAATTATAAAACCAAAATATATTGATGCAGTTGCCTTTTCATGAAGAGCCAACAGGTGATCCAAGTTACTCATAGAGACCCTAAACAGCAACAATAGTTCTGAATGATGTTCCGAGTGATGTAAAGGAATTCAAAATACCTTCTTTTGAATTAGTCCTCGAAAGTTGAAAACTGCACATTTGCTTGAAGTCTGAGGATGAAATATTCTTTAGGTTTCTTACATCTCTCTGTTTCCTTCCATTATGATCTGTAAACTTAAAGTAGGATTTTTCTTTGCTTGGTTTTGTTAGTGAGAGGGCTGTGTCCAAAGTGTTAATTAGATGGTCCTGGATGCTAGATTTCATTTTCTTTTTAAAAATGCTTTGAGCCTGGCATGAAAAAAAAAAAAAAAAATATAGAGGCCATGTAAAATACACACATATGTTTGAACAGTATTCTACCCATTTAAAAAAACTAATGTATGGGTTTTGTACTGTAAAGTGCTGATATAAAGCATAATGGCTCAGAACATCTTAAATGAGAATAAAGTTCATATTTGAGGAAAAATAACTTTTCCAAAAGGGGAACTCCTCGCTGATTTCATTGCTGAAGAAATATCATTCTGACTCCATTTTAATTCTCCTCCTCACAGCATCACCATCAAATAGCAATCCCTCACTGTCTCTTCAATACAGACATAACAGCTACATATTTATCACTTATATGCCTGCAAACACTCCCTCTTGCAGTGTAACTAGTGGCTTAACAAGAGCAGATGGGCCCTGTTTACCCCAGGTGTCAGCAGTAAGGAGGATGTGGTACGTGCAGGCTTTCTGGATGGTTTTATCTACCGCTTGATGGTGCCTGCTAAGTAATTGGGAAAGCAGGGGAACTTTGTCTCTACTAAAGGAGAGTTCCCCCTGCAAAGAAATAAGATTCAACACTGCGCATGCACGATGTGCTTTCTGAATGGCCCGACAGCGGGGGAAGGAGGAGGGGGGCCAAAATTCAGAGTGATCTCTCAGAAATGGGGATGGGTACCTGTCAAAAACATGTACCCACTCCCCCCCCAAAAAAGTGACACAAATTGGGCACTGGTGGGGGAGGGGGGAGGAAAATAAACTCTTGTGTGGAAATCCGCTTTAAGTAATACAGTTACACCATTGATATATTAAGCTGAGCTCCCAGTGACCACTAACGTAAGGTGATACTTCTCAAATGACACCAATGTAAAAAAAAAAAAATTTCACTCTTTTAGGTTTCTTCCCTAGCCATCTTTATTATTCATTATATGATATTAAATATATGTCATACCCTGGGTGTCAAATATACTGGGTATGCCAAGAGGTGTGATTATGAACAACTATGGCTTTGTATTACTTTGGATAACTAGTTATGGCTGATACTGTATTAGTCACTAGATAGATCACGCAGAGAAAATATGGCAACATTTCCAGACACCGAGTACCTTTATAAGCTTCCTTCATCAAGCTAATGTACGGACGTAAGATTTTATAATTTTTCAGTGTTGGGGAGGGGCTCTGGGATGCTGATATGGCCCTTTTGGATTGTTTCTCACTCGACTGCCAACTGCCATATCTGGGCCTTGGTTTCTAACCCTATGACCCTACTGGAAATGATTTCACAAGTTTTTGTAATTTCTTTGTGCTATCTCTTGATGTCCTTGAACACTTTATTGTTATGCCTTCAATCAATGATCATAGTCCTATGTTTGCAAAGTTTCTGTTGCAATCATTTTTATTGAAAGCAATAAACAGAAATGTTTACAATGCTTTCTCTATACGATTTCCTCTACTGTTAGAAATCAAAAGGATTACGTTCATTTATATTTGATGTGTTAACCTCAAAAGCACAACTCTGCGAACTTGAACTTAAGAAAATGATCAACACCTATCAATAATACCAACAATCAAAGCAATAAACATCTTTAAGAACATCAATAATACACATGCGTTACAAGCACCTGTAAAAATTGTCAGTTTCTCAAATAAAACATGTTGTAAATATCTGTAATCATGAAGTATTTTAGAATGCAAAAATCAAGTGTTTTATGCACAGCTTACACCAGTCTATGCCCATCACAAAGGTAAACCAGCAGGTTAATAAAGGCATAATGAAAGGAATGAAAGTGTTGTGTAAAACATGAGCTCTATAAAAAATTTTGATAAAATGTTTTGTTAAGTCAAAAATTGAGCAAGTCTATATTTTTCTCACCAATTTCCTCAAAGAAACCCTGTAATTTTGTTTTTGTGCTGCATTAACCCCTTACGCAGGATAACTCTTAGTAAAGAGTCAATTTTTGCCATCTCCAGTACTTTCAACCACCACTATCTGCAAGTCTAACTCCATTGCTTCAAGTTTGTCATATTCAACTTACTGGATTTTCTGATGGCTCCCTCTTTCAGCACTTACTGTACACTGGCCCTTTCCTTTTTTCTTACAGAGAAAGTCAGCCACTGCAAAAGAGAGAAACACTGCAAAAGAAGAGGGATGAGAAGCAAGCGCTGAAATGAGGAAATAGGCATATAGCAGGGAGAGAAACTGAACTATACAGATAAATCCAAAAATCTGGAAATTAGGAAGCACAGACTGGTGGGTGAAAGCTTTGAGGTGACAATTATAGCCAGTGCAGCAGTTATCTCAACTGGTAGGTATATGATCTACAAAATGACTGAACAGCAGAGGAAACTGTAGGGTGGTCAAAACTATGCAGAAATCACACCAGAAATAGGGCAAACTTTTAAGTGAAAATATAATGGCTTTGGGACAAAATGCTTTTAGTTTACACATTTTCCTTTTTTTTTTTTTTAAAGCTCATGTGAAACTTATTCGGATCACATTGGAAACACAAGGAAACTGCAGGAGAAAAACACTGGCAAGTGGGGAATAACATAAATGGGTAGCATACACCACTGACAAAGGGAGAAAGAAAACTGATAGTAAAGGGATAGGAGCTATGAGCATAAGGGCACTGAAACATTAAAAATAAAAAAAGGCGCAAAAACCAAAAAGGCTATGAAAGGACACTCCATATGAAAACAGTGCCATATCAAAGACATCTAAAAGAAGGGAGGCAAAGAGTAATTCTAAAACCTTGACACTTACTCTGACTAATGTGACATGTTAAATGCTTACTTCATTTCTGGCTGCTCTAGTCAGTTTGCAGGTTTTTCTGATTGAACATTCTGTGTCTAGCCGATTATCAAATCTATTGATATAGTTGTTTGGTTGACTGTAGCACTTTGTTTTATTTACTTTCAATTTATAGTCATCAGTTATCAGCGACTCTGCACAGAATCAAAAAGCACTCAAAGTATTGCTCTACCTCTGTCACTGTGACTTGTGGAATGTCAGTTTCAAACAGCAGAGATTCTGTTTGCCTTTCATACAGTTCAAACAGACAAAAGCTCTGTAGTTAAACTATGATTTTTGTTACACTTTATTGATCAAAAACCAGATTTTATTTATTAACATTCTAGATTTTAACCAATAAATTGCAGTGAAGAATGCAGTCGAACGCCAGCATTTTTGTCTACTCTGGAGAGAGTATACTGTAGAGTAGTTCAGGTAAGTTACATAAGTAAAAGTTAGGCTTTATTCACCTGGCCATAACAAAATGCAAACATAAGCCCTTATTAATTATGGATCTGAATGCAGCTGCATGGCACTGGAGCCATTCACACAGGTGTGTAAACATGACCTGCTTGTAGATCTGTAACATAAAATCGAAAGATCTGCATCTAAGAACACACGCTTACACATATATACACATTTGTAAATGCGCAGTCTACAAGTCGTAAAATAAAGGATCATAAAAACAATGTACGCATATGCGCTTTATGCATTTAAACACATCTATACACAAGTATTTTACTGATCATTGCGCAGGAACTTTTCTTCTAGAAAATGAGTAACGACATCAGTAACATGTTTACGCCTGTGTGAATGAAGCCATAGTACAGTGTGGTTGTTTATAAATCTAGCAGCATTACACATCTACAGTATATCAGCACAATAAAAAAACAAAGGTTTTTGCTCAAATTAAACCAAATGTTTCCTAAGACGTATATGGGTTTCATTATTTTTGGTTTGACCTTAAAGCCTAAGCCCAGGTTTACTACAACTTTAAATAGTTTGTTTGGGCCAAGCTGGCCCAAACAAACGATTTCTTTTACTAATACGCCCATTGGGAGCGCTGAACAAATATTGTATCATCTAAATAACAGTGCAGAACACAGCGCTGTTACCAGTAGCGGGACAGGGGCTTCCCATCTGGCTCCTGAAACAAGGTCGCGTCAGGCTGAGCACTGCTCAGCCATTCACAGGCAGTTTTGTATTATATGAATGAATACAAGGCTTCCTGTGATTGGTGAGGTGGAGATGTTGATGTAGTCCACCCACCTTTTCACCTCAGCCAGAGAAAGCCTTGTATTGGTGCATTCCTGTGAAAGGCTAAGCAGCATTAAATTTGACTTGATTTAGTTCTTGGAACAGGACGAGAAGTCCTAGTCCTGCTGCCAGAACATGGCTCTGTATACTGTATGGAGCTGATGCTACATACAGTTCATACAGTGCTACCAGTGGGAGCATCAGTTCGTAAAGGAAAAAAAATTGTTTGGACCAGCTTTGGGCCCAAAGTTTTGCCTTTTACACTTTAAAAGTGAAGCAGTGACCTGTGCAAGGGGCTAGAGTCCACACTTGAGTGAGATCCCAACAATCCCCCCCCTTCCCCTGAACATGACTGATGTCAGTTCCAGGCTGTATGCATGATCTGATCTGTCAGCACATCTAACTGTTCAATCCCACTGTGAGTGACTGAGCAGCCAGACAAGCCAGCAGCAGCACTTAAGTGACTAAGTTAGGAGAAATCACTGACAGTACTGTCCTCTGTGTGTCGAATTGGGGCAGAATGGTTGAGTTGTAACGCCCCCCTCAAACCAGGGGAGGGCAGTTAATTGGTCCTAGCTGAGACTTGGAATGTGGGCACAACAAAAAGTGCAACAGGGGTGAGGAAGAAAAGCTTTGCTATGGTGAAGGTATTTATTACTATTTTATTCAGCTATCCCATACCCCTCTTTTAAATACATTTTCCCACACTTTGATGTACCAGATCCAATTAAAAAAAAGTCCAGCAAACAACCCACGTTGTTAAGTTAATCTGAAAAGAAGATAACCATTTCTTGAAGATAATTATTTTTACGCCAATAAACACCTGTACTTACCTCATACATGTAACCCGGTACTCTCTCGTTCTCCCCCGGACTATGTAGTCTGCCTTTTATATCTCCAGTTCCATTTTTCATTTCATCAACTTCTGAAACATTCAACAATGATCTTCGGAAAAAGCTGCCAGTCTTGGAGCTTTCTGAAAGTAAAACACGTTTCTCTAACCTGTATATAAAGAAAAACAAAAGTGGAAGATAAACCTAGAGTGAGAATATGCATCATAAAAACAAAGTAGAATATTTACATGGTAAACATGGTAAACAGGAAAATTATTAAAATTAATGTATTTTCATATGAGTTATAAAATTATTCCTAATAATGTGTGCGCTACGGGGAGGAGGGAAAACCAGAGAAATATTTTACTACAAGGTACTCACAAGCCTGTGGCTAGCGCAGAAGGATAAGAACATTAAAGTATATCTAAAGCTAAAACGGTATTAAGGGCCGGTTCAAACCATGCCCACCCATGAATTGCACAGAACACATGTGAAAAAGCTCAGTTATAGTTTGTAATGTGTACCTGGGGGTGTTCAATTTTTCTCACTACATAGCTGAGTCTTCTTCTTCATCCTCTTATCTCAATACATATCTGTTATACAACACAAACTGCAAATACAACCCTAATACAGGGTAGAGTGAAGGTGTGTACAAGCAATAAAGGCCAGGTGGACGTGCATTTACAGTCTGGGCACTGAACAACCAACTGTACAACAATGCATACTTGTATTTGATGCACATGCATGTTTCTGCCTGAAAGGAAGCTGAAAGCACTTGAACAATGGCTTTGCCATTTATCATCATTGTGGCTTTCCTACAGTCACCCAGAAAATAATATCTTAGCCAATCAATTATTCAGCCACATGGGTTCAGCCTTGGTACACTGGGGAGGAGTTACAAACATACAGTTGCTTCTGGGACACATTATTCATTAGTGCACGTACCTTAATTCATCAGATTTATTCTCCCTTAGGCTACTTTCACACTGAGAAATTTTTCAGGCACTTTTGCTCTAAAAATAGCACTTTTAAAGCACCTGAAAAAAGTGTCCCAATGCATCCCAGTGTGAAAGCCAGAGTGCTTTCACACTATGGGGGTATGCTTGCAGGACGTTAGGAAAAGTCCTGCAAGCAGCATATTTGGGGCGGTGCAGGGAGCGGTGTATATACCGCCCCTGCCATCAATGGACAGCGCTTCCAAAGCGGCTGCACACCGCCTTGGAAGCGCGGTGGAGGAGTAAAAGCGCTGCACTGCCAACTGCATAGCGGCGTCATAGCGCCGCTGTAACAGAGGAAAAGAGCCTATGAAACCAGCGGCGCTTTACTGCTCCTGCTCCAGTGTGAAAATAGCCTTAGAAGTCACTATTTTTAAAAAAATCCTTATGCAAGTGAATCCATGAAAAGCAATAAGGTTCCATACACACAGTCATCCATACAGTGGATATAAAAAGTCTACACACCTCTGTCAAAATGTCAGGTTACTGTGATGTAAAAAAATGAGACTCTGCGAGATCCAAGGGGGTATCAATAGTTTTTCACGCTACATTCTCTCCAGATGTTGATTCATTCATTGACCCATTAGGCAGGTCTATCTTTTTAAAATGACCGTATATGCCATCGATATTCACCATTGTTAACCTGTACTCTCCTAAATCAGGACCAAACTACACTTTCTCTCTTCGGTGACATCCCAACTGGAGAAATTCGGCGCCATCAATGTGAGCCTGCAACCTGACAGGACTGGAGAGGATCTGCAAGGAGGAATGGCAGAGGATCCCCAAATTCAGGTGTGAAAAACTTGTTGCATCTTTCCCAAAAAGACTCATGGCTGTATTAGATCAAAAGGGTGCTTCTAATAAATACTGAGCAAAGGGTCTGAGTACTTAGGACCATGTGATATTTCAGTTTTTCTTTTTTAATAAATCTGCAAAAATGTCAACAATTCTGTGTTTTTCTGTCAATATGGGGTGATGTGTGTACATTAATGAGGGAAAAAATGAACTTAAATGATTTTAGCAAATGGCTGCAATATAACAAAGAGTGAAAAATTTAAGGGGCTCTGAATACTTTCCGTACCCACTGTACATACTACTCCCCCGCACACTCCTCATACAGTCCCATAGACTACATTCTGGTATCTGGTATCTCAGTCCTTATTGGACTGTACCCCAGAGGCATCAATTGGCCTATTTCTTTGGTCCGACCATGCCCCAGTACATGTGAGTCTCGGGCAGGTACCAAAACGCAGGAAGGGGTTTACATGGAGACTAAATGACAAACTTCTAAATTAAACGGTCTGCTCCCAAGACATCTCCCAAGCTACAAGAGACTTTATCAGTAACCACGCTCATGACCGTACCAAACCCTTAACTAAATGGGAAGCGTTAAAATGTGTTTTAGGGGCATATTTATTCAGCATGGCTCTCGCCTCAAACGGTCACACGCATCTGACATCTCACGTCTTTTAGCCAAAATCGCTACTTTAGAAGGCTTCCATAAACAAACACTCTCTGGACCCCTCGACTCTACTTGAATTAACTAACACCCACAGGGATTGATTGCGAAATCTTGCGGAACGCTCCCTAGTGGCCAGGGACAAGGGGCGCTTCATACATTATTCTCAGGCTAACAAATGTGGTAAACATTTGGCACGCGTGCTTCACCCTGGGCAAGCCCACAAATCTATCCAATTTATTCATCCCTCCTCCAACGGTAAACTGCATACTAAATCTGCAAATGCTGAAGAATTCTGTCAATACTATTCCACTCTGTACAATTTACCCTCTCCAGTTGTACCTTCCTACCCTTGTGATGACGTAGATTCCCTGGACATGTACTCCTACATCCCAGAAATGGCCCTTCCGACCATCCCTAGCCAAGACTCAGAGGACCTGGAATCCCCTATATTGGACAGAGTTCCCACAGGTCATCAAAGGTCTTAAAAACGGCAAGAGTCCTGGCCGAGACGGGTTCTCTTCGCGTTTTTACAAAACATTCGTGCCACAGCTGACCCCGATATTGGCGGAGGCTTTTAATTCTCCCCTCCCTTCCCCCTCCCTTTTACTGGCCCAAATCATAGTTATCCCAAAATCAGGTAAGATCCCTCCGCATGTAGTAATTATAGACCTATATCCTTATTAAATATAGATTTTAAACTTTTCACTAAAATCATGGAAAACCGCCTATCCCCCTTGTTACCAACTCTGATCCACAAGGACCAGGTGGGTTTTGTCCCTGGACGAGAAGCCAGGGAAACCACCACCAAGACCCTACACCTTATCTCATATGCCCAACGTAACCACCTCCCGGCATGTCTTCTCTCATGTGATGCAGATAAGGCATTTGATAGGATCAATTGGTCCTTCCTCCGAAAAACCCTTTCACAGATGCTCTCCTGCATTATATCCCTCTACTCTTCTCCCTCGGCCACGGTGATGGTGAAGGGACCCAATCTGGGAAACTGACTATAACCAATGGTACTGGGCAGGGCTGCCCCCTTTCCCCCCCTATTATTCGCCCTAGTCACTGAACATCTAACCCAAGCCCTTAGAGCCAACCCCTCCATCCATGGTATACAAACCCCCTCGTCACATTGTAAACTTTCCTTATATGTGAATGACCTCCTACTGTACGTAACCCAACCACATATTATCAGAGATTCGTAGGTTTGGTTTATACAGCAACTATAAGCTTAATCTTTAAAAAAATCAAAGCTTTCCATAACGCAAAACACCCTTTTCTCTCTTAAGGCCAACTTTCAATTCCAGTTGCAACCCAAATCGATCACATACCTAGGCACTGCCATTGCGGCACATATATACCTGATCTATATGCCCTGAATTTTAGCCCACTCCTCACGAAACTCAGATGCCTGACTGGACCTCATCACGTCCTGGTTTGGACGTATTAATGTCTTGAAAATGGGCATACTTACTAAATTTATATACTTATTCCAAGCCTTGCCAATAGTACTTCTGTCTGCCTTTTGCCATACCCTTCGCTCAATGGTTATTTGTTTAGTTTGGCGCAGGGACGTAATATCCTATGTCACTCAAAAAAGGGGGGGGGGTAGTTGGAGCAGGACTCCCTGACTTTGAAATATATCACACCTCTGCAGTGGTTTCCCGCATTCTGGAGTGGTTCCCGCGCCCTCTGACCTCCGTGGAACAAGACATGTTCCCGGTAGACTTCTGTTCCTTGCTTTGGGGTAATGATCCTGCCTACAAATCCATGTCGACACTCTCCCCACTGACAACTGATGCCCTCCACATTTGGTACTGTAAGAGAGAAAAATACTCGCTTTCTAATGACCCTAACCCTCTACCCAGCTATTTGACAACCTGGCCCTTCCTGAAAGCAGGGAGACGTTAACTTTTGAAACTTATGACAGGTCCTCTTGGACCACGGCAAGACACTACATCCAAAGAACTCTTGGATCTTATGTGTCGGGCCCCGCAGACACGCCCTCTAAGATAACCTGGTTAACAAGATTCCATTTAACCTCTTACTGTAAATCTCCATTTGTTTCAAAACAAATACATAGACCTATGAAGGAATTTGAACATCTATGCTCAATGTCTGAGGTTCCTCGTCACACTCTATCAGCGATCTACAAACTCATTCTGGCTCAAACCCATAGCACTCTCCCTACTCTTACCAGAGCCTGGTCCAGGGAGCTGGGGACCAAAATACCAGAGGAAGACTGGCACAAAGCCTCTTTACGCACAAGTCCTCCATATCAGGCTATACCCAGGAGAAGAACTACAATCTGGTATCTAGGTGGTATCATGTTCTAACCACCATCAATCAGATTTTTCCCTCAGCCACCGACATATGTTGGCGATGTCAATCGAAGAGAGGCACATACCTCCATATCTGGTGGGAGAGTGACCTAATACGCCTGTTGTGGTTGCAGATCTTCACAGAAATATGACAAACCCCTAACACCACCCCCCTCCATAGATCTGCTGTTTATACTCCCGGGCTCAATTAAATCCCAAAAGGCTGGTTTACTGAAATTCTTTCTCTGTGCAGGCAGACAATTGATTTCCAGATACTGGAAAAACACCTCCCCCCACCTCTTTCCTCATGGGTATGTGAAATTAATGACATCATGCTTATGGAGGAGATGCAGGCTAAGGTAATCGACAAATAGGAGAAATTCATCAATACCTGGTCTATTTGGATACACTACTCCGCTTCGAAGAAACTGAAATGTAGGATTTGTTTGTAAACCCTTCCCTCCTGTAATTGAATTCTTGAATTACCCCTCTTTTCGTTTGAACACCCCTCAATAAGAACTCGCTTACCTTATTATCCTGCCTTCCCCCCCCCCCCTTTCTTTTCTTACTTCCCTATTCTCTTCTTGTCTACCTTCGGCATCTTGCTTACCAATTTAGGTTACCCCAGTCTGGATACTCCAGAGTATTAGGGGTTAGCTTATTCCATGATTTTAAACCCTACCTCAACCTAGTTGGACACAAGCCCTTATTTGTCTACTCTGTTTTCCAGAGATTTCGTTCTACATACCTACCTTAAAATGTTGTACAGACCTTGTCTGGATTTTGTACATGTGTTTTTACACTCATTCTGTCAACAATAAAAACGTATTCAACCATAAAAGGAAATTAAACAAAGATAAATAATTTCAGAACTTTTTTCACCTTTAATGTGACCTATAAACTGTACAATGTGGTTGCATAAGTGTGCACACCCTCTTATAACTGGGGATGTAGCTGTGTTCAGAATTAAACAATCACATTCATTCATGTTAAACAGGAGTCAGTAAACACCTGCCATCATTTAAAGTGCCTCTGATAAACCCCAAATGAAGTTCAGCTGTTCTAGTAGGTCTTTCCTGACATTTTCTTAGTCGCATCCTACAGCAAAAGCCATGGTCTGCAGAGAGCTTCCAAAGCATCCGAGGGATCTCATTGTTAAAAGGTATCAGTCAATAGAAGGGTACAAAAGAATTTCCAAGACATTAGATATACCATTGAACACAGTGAAGACAGTCATCATCAAGTGGGAAAAATATGGCACAATAGTGACATTACCAAGAACTGGATGTCCCTCCAAAATTGATGAAAAGACGAGAAGAACTCTGGTCAGGGAGGCTGTCAGGAGGCCTACAGCAACATTAAGGCCTCATACACACGGACGTTTTTTGACTCCGGCGGTTTCTGGCGTTTTTTTGCAGCTCTCCATGTTAGTCAATGGCCCCATAAAAACGTCAATGTTTTTGAGCTGTAGATGGCGTCAACGTTAGTGAGCTGAAACTAGAACCCACGGCCAGCGCGTTCTGAGGCTGTAACCTTTTGGCGGTTTTTGACGCCGCAAAACGCCAACTAATACTGTACCGGCGTTTTTTGACGACGTTTCTAGGTTGAAAAATAGCGGAGGGATGATTTTTTAAAATAAAACGCCTATTGACGCTGACGCTCATTAACGCTCACTAACGCCGATGCATAACACCGAAAACCGCCAATTTTTTCTCCTTGACGTCGGGCCCGACCTTTTGTTTATTTTTTAAGAAACGTCCATGTGTATGAGGCCTAAAGGAGCTGCAAGAATATCTGGCAAGTACTGGCTGTGTGGTACATGTGACAACAATCTCCCGTGTTCTTCATATGGCTGGGCTATGGAGTGGCAATACGGAAGCCTTTTCTTATGAAAAAACACACCCAAGCCCGGCTAAATTTTGCAAAAACACATCTGAAGTTTCCCAAAAGCATGTGGGAAAATGTGTTATGGTCTGATGAAACCTTTTTTGGCCATTATTCCAAAAGATATGTTTGGCGTAAAAACAACACTGCACATCACCAAAAGAACACCATACCCTCAGTGAAGCATGGTGGTGGCAGCATCATGCTTTTTAAGGCTGGAACAGGGGCCTTAGTCAAGGTAAAGGGAATTATGAACAGTTCCAAATACCAGTCAATATTTGCACAAACCCTTCAGGCTTCTGTAGAAAGCGGAACATGATGATGAACTTCATCTTTCAGCATGAAAAAGACCCAAAGCATACATCCAAATCAACAAAGGAATGGCTTCACCAGAAGGTGGTTTAAGTTTTGGAATAGCCCAGCCAGAGCCCAGACCTGAATCCGATTGAAAATCTGGGAGGTGATCTGAAGAGGGCTGTGCACAGGAGATGCCCTCACAATCTGAGATTTGGAGTGTTTTTGCAAAGAAGAGTGGTCAAATATTGCCAAGTCAAGATGTGCCATGCTAATACTCATACCCAAAAAGACTGAGTGCTTTAATAAAATAAAAAGGTCCTTCAACAAAGTATTAGTTTAAGGGTGTGCACACCTACGCAACCATATTATTTTAGTTTATTTTTACTTTCCTTCACCTAAAAGATTTCCGTTTGTTGTTCAACTGAGTTGTACAGTTTATAGGTCACATTTAACCTCCCTGGCGGTATGATTATTTCAGATTTTTGGTGCTGAAAGCGGTACATTATTTTGCATGGAAATTTGGCATTTTATATTGTAGGCCTGTAATTCTTAGGAATAACTCACTTAAATCTGTCCAAACAAGAGTCTAGTAGACATCCCGAGTATGATAAAGTTTGAAACATGAAATCAAATTATAATATAATAAATAACTAAAAATAATTATCAAAAATAACAACATGATAGTAATAAAATGTATTCAATAACGTCATCAAACCAAAAACAATGAAATTTGCTCAGTTGCAGAATTGTCACTGTCGTCACTTTCAGTGTCTGATGATAAATTTCCCCAAAAATCAGTATCACTCAATTCTGCAAATTATTCTTATTTACGATCCGTGTTTTCTAGCTGATCAAAAACCACTTTTGACATAAAGGGACACTTTTTGGTTGCCATGGACATTCTCATGTTTCCAGGCAGAAAGAATGACATATATAATACAAAAGTACATGCAGGGCACTGGGAAAACCACTAGGGACAAAGGGGATGTGAAATGATTTCATACAGTAATGTAATCTTACAGATTACAGTGTACTGTATGTGTTATGTGTGTTTCACTTTTTGAATTTGCCGCCGGTCTCCTCCCCCAATGCGACGCTTGCAGGGAACACAGAGGCATCGGGCGGCGGACACAGCCCGCAGACACGGCGGGGGACATCGCTGGATCCAGGGGACAAGGTGAGTAGCACTGCCTGGATCCAGTGATGCAATTCTGAGTGTGGCTCAGGGTTACCGCTAATGGTACGGAAATTCCACCCCGAGCCACACTCGGGAATACCGCCAGGAAGGTTAAGGTGGAAAAAGTTCTGAAATTATTTATCTGTCTCATTTTTTTACATCACAGAAACCTGACATTTTAACAGGGGTGTGTAAACTTGCTATGGCTCAATTCACACCTACACGTTTAGCTGCATCTAGATGCATTCAAGTTTAGCAGGTTTTACCCAAACAAGAATTTTGGCCATCCCAGGATCATTTAGCCTGGTTTTCTTCAGCTAACCAAATGTAAACGCAAGTACATTTGTATGCAGAAAAATTGAACTATGAAGTATAAAGTTTGCTTATACTTTGCAGATCAATTCCTTGTGCATAAACAAAGGAGACCAATGTGCATGAGGCATAACTTATATTAACAGGGAACCACTGCTCTAGTAGCTCTGCAGATTCTACACTACACCTCTGTGCTACTCTGTACTGCAGCCATACCTTCTATCACTGCTGTTTTTCATTCGCTCTTCTTTATGAAACAAAGCATTGGTTCCATGCTTTCTTTTCTTGGGCCTGCCAGGGCCTCTCCTTGACATGGTCTTACTCCTTTCATCAGTCTTGTCCCTGCAAAGAAACCCAGGCTTATTCTTAAATGGCAATCACAAATATCGAATTGACAAATTTTTTTTTGTAAATTCCTCATCTGTAAGAGACTGATGTACAGCTTAAAAACATATGGCAATATCATGGTACACAATCTTAATCTTAAGTACATACAGATTAACCACTTGCTTAACGGGCCAATTCTAACTATTCTCTCATATGTAAAAATCAGGTTTTTTTGCTAAAAAGTTACTTAGAACCCCCAAAAATGATAGTTTATATTTTTAACAGAGGACCTAGAGAATAAAATGGCAGTGGTGCAATTTTTTATGTCACATGGTATTTGCGCATCCCCGCCCCCCCCCCCCCCAAAAAAAATATATACAACCTATTTTTTGTAAAATATGAAGTCACACTGAGTAAATAGATACCCAACAAGTCATTCTTTAAAATTGAGCATGCTCGTGGAATGGCGCCAAACTACGGTACTTAAAAATCTCAATAGGTGACACTTTAATTTTTTTTTTTTTACAGGTTACCAGTTTAGAGGAGATTTAATGCTAGTGTTATTGCTCATACTAGAACATTCGTGGCAATACCTTACATGTGTAGTTCAAACTCTGTTTACATATATGGGCACAGGGGGATGGGGAGCTTTAAAAAAAAATATTGTATTTACTTTATTACTTTTTTTTTATCCCTTTTATTGCTATTTGCAAGAAATGTAAACCTCCCTTGCGATAACAATACAGCAGGACAAGTCCTTTTTATGGAAAGATCTGGGGTCTACAAGACCCACATCGCTCCTCTTCAATGGACAGCAATAGAAAAAAAAAAAAAAACATTGATCTAATGCAGAAAAAAAATAAATGGCATTTTTTACATCACACCGGAACTGGCAGTGATGCCGTTTCGGTCCTCCTGGACCATAGAGGTTAGCTGAGGCAAGCTTTCCTCTGCTCATCTCTGTGGTCAGCCGCTGAACCCGCCCGATCAGCTCTAGGGGGCTACCCATCATCCAGGTAAGCCCAAGAATCACCAGAAAGCGGCGGGGTGGGGAGTTTGGGGAGAGGGGTTTGATTAGAGGAACCCCTCCCACCACTTCTAAAACTGATCCTGCACCTAATCAGCCGCTCAGATCACTTTTAGCAGTTAATCGCTAAAAAATAGAATACCAGTGTTATGGCATTTTGCTGCAGCCATAACCCTTGTATCCCACTTCAAACCGAGCATTTCTTGACTATGGCGTGGTTGTGACCTGGTTAATTACATTCTTTTACAAAATAAATCATAAATACACATAAATCATCCAGGTATTTCTGGGCATTCCATTTAACTGTCAGGTTATATCATGAATGTGTAGATGGTTAATGCATAAAAGAAATCTGGGAAGTATACTATGCAACTAGAAAAAGGGAAATCTAAGGTTACAATAACCCCAAGGTATTTTTTCAAGTGAGGAATGGCAAATGTAGTGGATGGGGACCATTGTGATAAAACCAAGGGGTATAAGAGGTAAAAAGCAAGGGGAGAAGAAAGTACAGTGTGCAAGTGAAGGACAAAAATATAGTGGGGCGAGTAAAGAAAACTAAAAACAAGGCAGGACTTAGGATGGCAGGGGTCACAAGGGGAGTGTTTGAAGGCAGTAAAGAGGGAAAACAATCACGGGTAAGGGGTGGGGTAGGAGGTTGAAGGGTGGTTTTGTCATATGGATGGTTTTGTGATATGGTCTTTACACCTTCCAAGAAGAATATTCATTTTGGGCAATACCAGACCATGTGAAGAATGGTAACCTGGTTTGAGTTACATCAATAGCAACAAAGACATTAGGAAAAAACATTGTGTCGACAGACATGTCCTATACCACTGGTTAAAATATTAATCTTTTGATGCTTGATACAGTTTGAGGATATGAGCAAGATATGTAGAATTTTCTGGCATTGTTCCACAGTAAAAGACCTTTAAGACTCTTATACATAGCTGCAGATATTGGATTTTAAATCCCTGATTCAGGGCAGAGATGTATGCATTAGGTCCTCACTGAGCAGGCAGGCGGCTGATACGTGTCTGCTCTGCTAACAAACACAGCTTGCTCTCCCCTATGGGCAGTCGGATATAAACAAGACTTAACATCCTCTTTTTCACCCCCTCAAAAGAGAAGATATTTTCTATTTTGCACATAACTCAAGCGCTAACAGATATCAAGAACTGGGTTACAAGCTCCTAGTACAGTGGTACAGAGTCCCATCAGTACTACGCAAACTATTTTCCCAAACCACTGGTAAGTGCTGGAGATGTCAGAAAATGGAGGGTACTCTCTTGCACATCTTCTGGTCCTGTGACAAACTTGATTTTTTCATAATTTTTTTTTAATATTTATTGAATTATGCATATATATTTTTTGGTTGTGCAGGAAGTAGATATTTGCTTTCAATTTTCCATTTTGTTATATCCTTGGGATATTCAGCAGCAGCTGCTGCTATAATGATTATAAATATATCTATGGACATATTTCTATTGGTAAAATAGATGAAAAGACTTTGATTAGTACTAGTCCTCAGGTGGTGGTTGGTGAAAATGATAACAGGCTTTCGGTTCGAAATTTGGGTTTTGAAAATGTGCAAAAAAGTAAATCTTCCTGCTCCTACAATCGAACAGCTCATGATGCTGGCAACAATTTATCCCTTAGCCAGAATCTGGTTTTATTCTCCCTCTCAGTGTCACGAGATACTATCAAGCCTGTCCACAAAGGGGGTTCAATTGCGGTTACAGAAGCGTTTCAATATAGAGTTGAAATTATGGAGGGAACTGATGGATGAAGTGTATAAGAAACTTCCAAATAATCCATTATTTGAGGTGCAGTGCATGTATGGAGGGAATTAAAGATAAAGCGACCAAGTCTGATCTTAACCACTTCAATACAGGGCATTTATAACCCCTTCCTGCCAAGACCAATTTTCAGCTTTCAGTGCTCTCACACTTTGAATGTCAATTACTCAGTCATCCTACACTGTACCAAAACAACTGTTTTATATTTTTTTTTACACAATTAGAGCTCTCTTTTGGTGGTATTTAATCACCACTGGGTATTTATTTTATTGCTATATAAGCAAAAAAAACCCCGAAAATTTTGAAAAAAAAAAACACTTTTTTTTTTTAAGTTGCTATTATAAAATTTTGCAAATAAGTAATTTTTCTTCATAAATTTGGGCCAAAATGTATACTGTTTCATCTATTTGGTAAAAAGTAGCCCAAATTATTGTATATTTAGTCTGTGATAAAGTTAGAGACTCTACAACCTATGGTGCCAATCATTGAAAATTGATCACACCTGATGTACTGACGGCCTATCCCATTTCTCACACACAGCATAAGCATACTTGCAATTACACCCCAAAATCCATTCTGCTACCCTTCCCGAGTATAGCGATACCACAAGTGTGAGACTTTTACACAGCTTGGCCACATACAGAGGCCCAACATCCAAATAGCACCTCCAAGCATTCTATCAGCATAAATTACATATATAATTTCATTCCTATCACAATTTTGAAGGCCCTGGAGCCGCAGGACAATGGAAACACCCACAAAATTACCCCATTTTGGAAAGCAAACACCCAAACGTATATTCTATGAGGCTATATGAATCTTTTGAACACATCATTTTTTTCCTTAAGTTTTCGGAACACGTGAAAAGAAAATGAAAACATTTTTTTTTTCCCCACAAAGTTGACAATTTATACAATATTTCTAACATATAGCATGTACCTAGCAAAAATTACACCCCAAAATAAATTCTGCTACTACTGCTGAGTATGGCGATACCACATGTGAGACTTTTACACAGTCCGGCCACATACAGAGGCTCAACATCCAAGTAGCCACCTTCAGGCATTCTAGGAGCATAAATTTACAACCTATTACATTCTGCTGAGCAAATGATAAACAAGAGAGTCCCTGTAGTTTTAGTGGTGGAGTGGTCCACAGAGGAGAGCATCAGTCCAGGCAACAGGCAGGGATGTGGTCAGCGACAGCAAAAGCAATCGTGCAGGCAGGAATACTGTTCATAATCAGTACAGTCATCAGGCAGAGATACTGTCAGCACAGCCGAAGCATTGGTCCAGGTAGCAGGCAGAGATGTGGTCAGCAGCAGCAAAAGGAATCGTCCAGGCATAAATACTGTCCACAGTCAGAGGCAGCAGGCAGTGATATGGACAATACAACCAAAGTATTGGTCCAGGTAGCAGGAAGGAACATGGTCCATAAAGTCCTGGGTCATTACAGGCAGCGATATGGTCAGAACAGTCAAAGTATTGGTCCAGGCAGCAGGAATGGCCATCAAGATTAGGGCCTCTGTCAGGAAAGAATGGGGACGGGGTAGAGGCTTCTCCCATCAAAATTCTTTGAAGCACCCGGACACCAGACCCTGTTCTGGGAACACAGAAAACCAAAAACTGGTTTTCTCTACTCAGAACACTATTCTGAAGCCCCTCACATATGTGAGACCCCTGTGTACTAAAGTAGAATGGCAAAAGATCACTCCAAGTGGCAGGCAAAAAACATAGTCGGTTAACAGGCCAAGGTCAGTGCACGTGGAATTCAGAAACATGGTTTAAAAATTGCAGGCAAAGGTATCGTTGGTAAACAGGCCAGGGTCAGTTAACATGGAAGGTAGAAATGTGGTAGCAAGCAAAAGATCCGCACAGGTATTTGAAATAGGGAAATGGCAGTCTGTTAAAAATAAGAGCGAATATCTTATGGACGTGTAATAACTTCTGAAGCATTCTCCAATGCATAGGCCAGGTTGGAAGGGACATTAGGGACAATGATAACTAGTGTCTCCTCCTCCTCTGCTGCATACATGACATTTCTTTTGGAGTCTTCTTCCTGATTCTGTGGGGGGAATGTTATAGGGAAAATGTTGCTCACAAAGTCGACAATGAAACATACAGGCGCAGTATGAATTGGGAGTTGGAGGCAATAAATTGCTCTGCAAAGAGATTTGTTTGGTCCACGATATACTGCAGCAAATCATGTAGGCAAAACAAATAAAAATAATCTGATTGAGAAAAATTTTCAGTGTTGGGCTAAACACCTGGCTGTGGGGTGAAAGGGGCGGGGGATTATAGCTGACCCCGAGCTGGCAGGCAACCATAAGGGGTTTTGCCAGGGCATAGGGAATGTAGGTTTGGGCCCAGATTCTCCGGGTTTGGTGTGTTATTCCAGTGCTGGCATTGGGCTCCTCTTCCTGGGGTCTAGCTCCATTTGTGCTGGTGCCATTGGGGTGTATGGCGCTGCTGGTGGTAGACAGGTCTTCTCATCTTGTTCTTATCCTTTTAGGAGGGACTGTTTCCTCCTCTGATTTGGTCCTGGATCCACTACTCTCTACTTCCTCTAAATCTGAACCAGAATCGGATGATGAGAGCTCCCCACTGCTCTCATCATCCAACATAGTAAGGATTGTATACGCCTCCTCATATGTAAAAAATCTTTTGGACATGGTGGCTGGTATTGATGGCCTGTGTGATAGATCACTGATAGTGGTACTGATGGCCCATGTGACAGGTCACTGATGGCGGTACTGATGGCATGTGTGACAGGCCACTGATGGCGGTACTGATGGCATGTGTGACAGGCCACTGATGGTGGTACTGATGGCATGTGTGACAGGCCACTGATGGTGGTACTGATGGCATGTGTGACATGTCACTGATGGCGGTACCGATGGCCTGTGTGACAGATCCATGGTGACAGGTTCTCTTTATTGGGGGGCTGTCTGGTGCACAGTAAATATGTAAACTAACAGCACAAAAGCAATCACTCACAGATCCTGACTCTCTTCCTCACACGATTGGTGTGTGAGGAGAAGAAGCTGGGAACGGCTAGCAAAACGCTCTTCTGTTTACAATCGTGAGCGGCTATGATTGGACACAGCCGTTCACGTGGTAAACAGCCAATTTCATTGGCTGTTTACCCTGATTGGGGATGGGCTGTGTCCGAGGGACACGCGTCATCCCAGATCGGTGCATCCTGCTAAACGCCATATGACGCCCAGTCAAGATAATAGAGCTACACCGCGGCCGTTTTTTTGGAATATGGCAGGCGGGAAGTGGTTAATCACCACTGGGGTTTTTTTTATTGTTTGCGATATAAGGTTAAAAAAAGAGCGAACATTTTGAAGAAAAAAACCCCCCACTTTTTTTAGTTTCAATTATAAAATTTTTCAAATAAGTAATTTTTGTTCATAAATTTGGGCCAAAAGTTTACAAGCTATGGTACCAATCATTGAAAAGTGATGTACTGATGGCCCATCATTTCTTGAGGCCCTGAAATGTCAGGGCAGTACTAATGCCCCCCAAATTATCAATTTTTGGAAAGTAGACAGTCCAAGGTATTTAGTAAGTTGTATTTTCCCACAATTCTTAGGAAAATTAAGATTTTTTTTTTTTTTAACACAGAATTGTCATATTAAATTATTTCTCACACAAGGCATAGGCATCCTTGCAATGACACCCAAAATACATTCTGCTACTCGTTCTGGGTATGGCGATACCACATGTGTGATACTTTTACACAGCCTGGTCACATACAGACGCCCATCATGCAGGGAGCACCATCAGGCACTCTAGGAGCATAAATTACACATCAGGACAATGGAAACGCCCACAAAATGACCCCATTTTGGAAAGCAAATGCCCCAAAGTATATTCTATGAGGCATAGTGAGTCTTTTGAGCATGTATTTTCTCCTACGTTCACTGACAGACGCAGCTCTCCATTGACATGTGGTTATATGCAGATCCTATTAGGAGTTAACTAGGCAAAGAAAGCAAGCAAGCTGGCCCCTCCCAGGGGGCTGTCCTCTCTTCCCATATAATCCCCCTACTCTGCTCAGTACATCAGTTTTAATATGCCTAGTGCAAGGAGTTGACCTGGCTCCCTTATGGGACCTGCGGTTAGAATTTTTGCTACCGCTTTTTTCTTTTTTCTCAAGCTAATGAAGACTACTATCAAGAAGCCAGCTGGGGCATTGAGGGTTCCTGAAAAACCCTGTACTTTCCCCAGCACGGCCAACCGATGCGAGCCAGTCCCAGAATATTAGTGGGTCCCGCCGCAACATGCCCGTTCCGTGCGGGCGGCCAGTGGGTGATCCCCACTTGTGCCCAGTGTCCGGATTTGATCCTGTCCAGGGGCTTGTGGCCAGCAGCATCCCTCCCCAGCTGGGGAGAAAAGTCTGCGACCTGGTGGCTACCCACTGCACCCATCAGGAGTGGTGAGTGAGCCCACCTCTGCCCCCCTAGGGGCGCTGGGGGGGGCCACAGGGCGATTTTGGCATTCTGCCATGCGTTAGCCGCCGGTAGAGGCGGGTCGCTGGGGCTCTCCTGGGTCCTTTCATTACTTCCTCTCCCCCCTCCGCACCCCGCTAGCACTATGTGCAGACCGCCTAGGCCGCCATGCGGCGATCCCCCGCCATTTTGCCATAGCCGTGCCCATTTTCCCTACTATGTCTCGTTGGATCAGGCAGAGCGTGACTCATGCGTATTCTGTTCGGGGCAAAGTGCATCTGTTGCATCTTTCTATCCTATGACCCCAGAGTTTTAAGAGTCTCCAATACATTCTTCTCACCAGGGCAATACATTACACAATTGTTTGGTTCGATTTTATCAGTCGCCAGCTAAGGACATAGTTAATCTGGCTAAAAGATACAAGTCCATCCAGTTCAAGCAAAAGGACACCAGTTACCTTTTTGGTTCTTAAAAAAAACAGGCTTGTTTCCATGCCTGACCTGTATACAGAATACTATCAGGATTAAGGACTCATGCTTTAATCATTTTCGTTTATATTATTCCATTGGCATTAAACATCATCTGACATTATGGTACAGGGTGCTGTGATTGGCCCAGGTACCATGTGATTGCTGTGGGCCAATCACAGCACAGGCAACACAGCTGTTAAAAAATAATGAATTCCTAAAAGCTTTGTTGACATTGTGATCACCGAGCCCAGAGTACCGGGATCCGCAATCTGCTGTGTCTGGCAGACACAGTGGGCGCGGGGGTTGCTCTCCTTATCGCAACCAGGCAAAACGATGTACGTACTTTTGCCTGCACATACCGACCTGTCACAGTATATGTACTGTGGCTGGTCAGAAAGTGGTTAATGCAGTGCCGTCTGAGGGGCCAAAGATCACAGGCATCCAATGTTGAATTTTGGCCGTGTCCTCTGCACAAAGATTTCTCTAGATTCTCAGAATCTTCTGATAGTATGTGCTGTAGATGATGCTATATTTAAAGTCTACAATTTTCCATTGGGTCCATCGTGTGACATTACTGCCCATCATTCCCCGGGCGGTGACATCACAAGGTGGTGGGGCCTCTGGATGACATTAGCAGCTGGCCCTGCCATATGCCAATATAAGTCATTGCACACAGCGGACCCAGCATTACACCGGGAGATCGAGTCAACATCAGAAGACAGCACAAGATCCTCAGCACACAAGTCGCACCGCAAGTCGGACCATCATGGTGCGACTTCTATTCAATTCAAATCAATGGGCTCCCATAGGGAAGCATGGATTTTGAATAGAGGCAGAGAAACGCTACCAAAAGCTACCGTGGCTAAACGTGCATTGATGCCAATGCAAAACACTGATAAAATAGCGTTTTTAACGCCGCTTTTTGTGTATGAGAATTCATGAGATTTGGCAACCTTAGCAGCTTTAAAGTCAATGCTTCCAAATCAGAAATATTGAATGTTTCCCTCCCTCACCATGTCCTAACTCAGCTTCATCAACTTCCAACTCAAACATGACTATATCACTAACCTTGGGATGCTCATTCCATTGGACCCTGCAAACCTCAACTGAACTACCAGAGACTCCGAATGAAGTGACTAGAGACTTATCCCGTTTGCGGTCTAGACCTCTTTCTTGGTTTGGCCGCATCAATGCCCTAAAAATGGACATTCTATTGCAATTTCTTTATATTTTCAGTGCGATACCTATTGTTCTGCCTAAACATTTACACTCTTCTTCAGTCTTGGGTCATAGACTTTGTTAGGAGATATCATCGATCCCGCCTGAAACTGGCAGTCCTCACGAAACCAAAGGAGGCAGGAGGTCTGGGTCTACCCAATTTCTCCCTCTATCACCGGGCTGCGGTATTGAATAGGTTGCTTGGTTCTACCATTTCTCTGATAAACGCATGGTTCAATTGGAACATGCTCTCTCCCCTCTTGATCTACGGGCACTACCCTGGATTACTCCCGCTAAACACCCTCATCCCTCCACCCTACCATTCTTGATTCATCATCTCCTCCCAGTTTGGGACTGATTTGTCATCCCTTAAACTTCCCTTACGTAAAGGCCACTTGACCTCCATTTTTGTTTTATCCCTCTTTTGGCCCTAGCCTACGAACCCATTTGAATATCTCTTATTGCGCACAGGTTGGCCACAGCTCCGGCACTTCCATCCAGACTATATGGTTAATAGAGCTGTGGATCATTTTACGGCGGTTACATCGTCACACTAACTGGCTTTCTGTGATACAATTAACCAGTTTTCTTCATCAGCTCAAAACTGATCCTCAATATCATTCTTCTGCCACACCTCTGAAATCATTATTTACACGGACAGACACTTGGGGCCACATGGTTTCTTTGTTGTATGGTGTGCTGAGAGTTGAAACTTGCAAGACATTGTTTATTGCCAAGTGGGAAGCCTCCCTATATAGGACATTCTCAGCAGACAGCTGTCAGAAGTGCTTTATATTTGCTCAAACTTTCTAGGTTTTTTTTTTCCAGGAAAAAAGTTACAAAATGTTATCCCTATTCCCTATGGTACAGGACCCCATTAGATTTGCATCGTATGTTTCCATCTCTGCCTAGGACTTGCTGGAGTTGCGGAGAGTGTGAGGGATCTTTCTTTCATTTATGGTGGGGATGTCGCCTGATCTCTGCCTTTTGGCAAAAAGTCGTTGCTTCTTATAACGCAATGTGTACATGGCATTTCCCTCTTGTCAATTATCCCTGGGTCCTTCTCTAGCATCAAGAAGGAAATCTTACAGCACTGCCTACTGGGCTGCATGTGTCATCATCTCTAGGCACTGGAAGTCCACAGTCCCTCCTCATATTTTCGAGTGGGCCCAGATAATCAATAACATAATGGCAATGGAGACTCTGGTGGTGGATGATGGCACGGATTCTGAGTAAACCCGTACTACTTGGACTCAGGGGTGTCGCCAAGGGGTGGCTATGGGGGCTGGAGCCCCGAATGCCTCGCCCTAATGGCGGAGTCAGGTCGCCCGCCCGGCGGGTGGGAGACCTGACTGAAGCCGCAGGAGAGCGGCTTGATAGAGCCGCGAGCAGGCGGCGGCTTTCAGCCGCCGAGCGGCTACATTGAAAGCCGAGAGAGAGAGGGGCGGGCGAGCAGAGATGACATCATCTCTCTCTGCCCGCCTGCATCACTGCTATCCCTCCCTCTCTCTCTCTCCACAGCACCGCCGACTCAAGGGGGGGGGGTGGAGCGGGTGGATGGAGCGACATTCTAAAGGAAGAACTACG
>BLSH010088267.1:4991-32367 GCA_018402905.1 Glandirana rugosa | reverse complement strand
AATTACTCTCTCATGCTACACTGTACCCAAACAAAATTTGTATTTTTTTTTTTCACACAAATAGAGCTTTCTTGTGCTGGTATTTAATAACCTCTGGGTTTTTTATTTTTTTGCGACATAAGTGAAAAAAGTTTAAAGAAAAAACTTTTTTTTTTTTTGTTTCTATGACAACATTTGCAAATAAGTAATTTTTGTTCATAAATTTGGGCCAAAACCTATACTGCTACCTACCTTTGGCAAAAATAACCCAAATAAGTGTATATTATTTGGTCTGTGTGAAAGTTATAGAGTCTACAAGCTATGGTGACAATCATTGAAAATTGATCACACCTGATGTACTGATGGCCTATCTCATTTCTTGAGGCCCTGAAATGTCAGGAAAGTACAAATACCCCCCAAATGACCCCTTTTTGAAAAGTAGACATTCCAAGGTATTTAGCATGAGGCATGGCCAGTTTTTTGAAGTTGTACTTTTTTCCCACAATTCTTGGAAAAATTAAGAATTTTTTTTTTTTGCACAAAATTGTCATAAGTTATTTCTCACACTCAGCATATGCATACTTCCAATTACACTCCAAAATACATTCTGCTACTCACCCAGAGTATGGCAATACCACGTGTGAGACTTTTTCACAGCCTGGCCACATAGATAGGTCCAACATGCAGGGAGCACCGTCATGCATTCTAGGCGCAGAATTTTCTTAATGACCTATTAAACTCTTGAAGGCCCTGGAGCACCAGGACAATGGAATTACCCACAAAATGACCCCATTTTGGAAAGCAAACATCCCAACGTATAATCTATGAGGCATTATGAGTCTTTTGAATGGTTCATTTGTTTCCACAAGTCTTCGAAAAACGTGGAAAGAAAATGAAAACACTTTTATTTTTAAACAAAGTGGTCAATTTATAAGATACTTCTAACACATAGCATGTACATAGCAAAAATTACCCCCCAAAATATATTTTGCTACTCATCCCGAGTATGGTGATACCACGTGTGAAACCTTTACACAGCCTGGCCACATAGAGAGGTCCAACATGCAGGGAGCACCGTCAGGCGTTCTAGAAGCATAAATTACACATATGATTTCCTAACCACCTATTACACTTTGGAAGGCCCTGCAGCACAGGACAATAGAGTTACTCACAAAATGACCCCATTTTGGAAGCAAACATCCCAACGCATATTCTATGAGGCATTATGAGTCTTTTGTACGGTTCATTTTTTTCCACAGGTCTTTGGAAAACGTGTAAAGAAAATGAAAACGTATTTTTTTTTCACAAAGTGGTCAATTTATATGATATTTCGAACAGATAGCATGTATATAGCAACAATAACCCCCCCAAAATATATTCTGCTACTTGTCACGAGTATGGCGATACCATATATGTGAGACTTTTTCACACCCTGGCCACATAGAGGGGTCCAAGATGCAGGGAACACCGTCAGGCATTTTAGGAGCAGAAATTTCACATCTAATTTCCTAACGACCTATTACACTTTTGAAGGCCCTGGAGCACCAGGACAATGGAATTACCCACAAAATGACCTCATTTTGGAAAGCAAACACTCCAACGTATATTCTGTGAGACATTATGAGTCTTTTGAATGGTTCATTTTTTTTCCACAAGATATTTCTAACACATAGCATGTACATAGCAAAAATTAAACCCCAAAATATATTCTGCTACTCGTCCCGAGTATGGTGATACCACATGTGTGAGACTTTCACACCCTGGCCACATACAGAGGCCAAATATGCAGGGAGCACCGTCAAGAGCACCGTCAAGAGTTGTAGGAGCATAAATTACACATAAAATTTAATTCATACCATCACACTTTTGAAGACCCTGGAGCACCAGGACAGTGGAATTACCCACAAAATGACCCATTTTGGAAGAAAAACACCTGGGGTATATTCTATGAGGCATGGGCTGCAGATAGGTACTCGGGTACTCTGATGGGCTGGAGACAGGTCCTCGGGTAATCTGATGGACTGGTAAAAGGTATTTGGGTACTCAGATGGGCAGGTGACCGGTGCTCGGGTACGCTGAAGGTCTGGTGACAGGTACTCGGGTACTTTGGTGGGCTAGTGACAGGTACTCAGGTTCTCTGATGGGCAGGTGACAGGTACTTTGGATGGGCTGGTGACAGGTACTTGGGTACTCTGAAGGGCAGGTGACAGGTACTCGGGTACTCTGATGGGCAGGTGACAGGTACTCGGATACTCAGATGGGCAGGTGACAGGTACTCGGGTTCTCAGATGGGATGGTGACAGATACTTGGGTACTTTGATGGACAGGTGACAGGTCCTCTTTATTGGGGGGGGTGCGATCAGTGTGCTTGGTGTGTACATCTGGCGGTAACAAGCTGTTACCACAATTTCCCTCTGACAAACGATCGGTGTGTGAGAGGGAGAACCTGGTAATAGCTCGTTACCGCGGTTTGTTTTGCATCATGTGACCGGCTGTAATTGGACACAGCCAGTCACGTGGTAAAGAGCCAATTCCATTGGCTCTTTTCACTGATCGGAGCTGGGCTTTGTCCGAGGGACAAGCCTCAGCCTCGATCACCGCGCTGCGCGCCCCCAGATGGGCTGGTGACAGGTACTCTGATGGATTGGTGATAGGCACTCGGGTACTCAGATGGGTTGGTGACAGGCACTCGGGTACTTTGATGGGCTGGTGACAGGTACTCGAGTACTCAGATGAGCTGGTGACAAATACTTGGGTACTCTGATGGGCAGGTGACAGGTACTTGGGTACTCAGATGGGATGGTGACAGGTACTCGGGTACTTTGATGGGTTGGTGACAGGTACTCTGGTACTCAGATGGGATAGTGACAGGTACTCGGGTACTTTGATGGACAAGTGACAGGTCCTATATTAGGGGGGGTGATCAGTGTGCTTGGTGTGTACATCTGGCGGTAACAAGCGGTTACCGCAATATCCCTCTCACACACGATCGTGTGTGAGAGGGAGAACCCGGTAACAGCTCGATACCGCGGTTTGTTTACATCATGTGACTGGCTGTGATTGAACACAGCCAGTCACGTGGTAAAGAGCCAACTCCATTGGCTCTTTACACTGATTGGGGCTGGGCTTTGTCTGAGGGAGAAGCCTCAGCCCCGATCGCCACGCTGTGCGCCCCCGGGGGCGTGCACGAGCGGCGTGCATGCTGATGTTGGTTGTGACCGGCTGTGATTGGACACGGCCGGTCACGTGGTAAAGAGCCAAATCTATTGGCTCTTTACCCCGATCGGGGGGGGGGACATGACTCCCTGGGACACGATCGATCCAGGGGCCCGCAGTAGCGGTGAGAAGTGGCCGAAATTGTATGACGTCTGCCGAATCGACGAAGGGTTCCTGCCGACGTCATTTCACAATGACTAGGTAAGGAAACGGTTAAGGGGGAAATTCTTTTGGTCCTTAAGTGGTTAAAGTGTATTTTTAAAAAAAAAAATTGCGTTTGAAAGACCGCTGCACAAATAGTGTGACATAAAATATTGCAACAACCGCCATTTTATTCTCTAGGGACTCTGCTAAAATGATATATATGTATATGTATGAAGCCAGTATGGTGGCCTGAACTAATGGGAGGAGCCTGGAGGGCATTTAAGCAGCTCACTCCCCCATGCTCTTGGTCGGTTTCCAGTGTGCGATACCCTCCCTCCCACCCCCCTTTTTAGGACACTTCTCAGCACATTCTTCTCCACAATCTTCATTACTTACATAGGGTATGCCCCCTTCGATTGGCATACCGACCAGATGACCAGGGTACACCTCAGGTCTATTTATGTTCTAAGTCTTGTCACGTGTTTATGTGATCCACATCTAATTTTCAGTCAGAGGGATGCGACTACATATATATATATATATATATATATATATATATATATATATACACATACATACACACACACACACACACACACATACGCACACACAGTTTTGCTCATAAGTTTACATACCCTGGCAGAATTTATGATTTCTTGGACATTTTTCAGAGAATATGAATGAGAACACAAAAACTTCTTTCACTCATGGTTAGTGTTTGGCTGAAGCCATTTATTATCAATCAACCGTTTACTATTTTTCAATCATAATGACAACAGAAACTACCCAAATGTTTACCTAACCAGGTGATTTTGGCATGATAACATGCACACAAGGTGACACAAAGGTGTTTGAATGGCTATAAAGGTAACCATCCTGACCTGTGATCTGTTGGCTTGTAATTAGTGTGTGTGTATAAAAGGTCAATGAGTTTCTGAACTCCTGACAGACCCTTGAATCTTTCATCCAGTGCTGCGCTGACGCTTATGGATTCTGAGTCATGGAGAAAGCAAAAGAATTGTCAAAGGATATGTGGGAAAAGGTAGTTGAACTGTATAAAACAGGAAAGGGATATAAAAAGATATCCAAGGAATTGAGAATGCCAATCAGCAGTGTTCAAACTAATCAAGAAGTGCAAAATAAGGGGTTCTGTTGAATGGATCTGGTTCTGGAGGAAAGATGCAAGGGTCTGTCAAGAGTCCAGAAACTCATTGACCTTTTATACACACACACAAATTACAAGCAAACAGGTAACAGATGAGGATGGTTACCTTTAATATCCATTCAAATCCCTTTGTGTCAACTCGTGTGCATGTTAAAAGGCCAAAATCACCAGCATATGTAAACTTTTGATCAGGGTCGTTTGGGTAGTTTCTGTTGCCATTATGACTTAAAAAGAGTAAACACAGTTGAAATGGCTTCAGTCAAACACTATGAATGAAAGAAAGGTTTTTGTGTGGGGGCGTGGCCTGACGCGGCATGGAGTAGGACGTGCAAGAGAGGAGCTCCGTGCATTACTCCTGTTCCTATTGATCCTGCAACCCGAACACCGCTGAAAACTACTCTGCAAGACCCCTACAAGTGCGGATGATCTCTGGGGCAGTATGGCTCCGACGAAATCCAAGCCAGATGCTGCTGCTAAGCTTGATAAATTCCGCCGGCAAGAGAAGGAGGGTACTGGGGAAGATGGCGCCGAGTCCCACGTGGAGAGAGACGGCCTGCACAGATACGGACAGAGTACTTGGGGCAATCACTACTCTCCAAACCAACCTCACAGCCAGGATTGAAGAGGTAAAAGTAGACATTTCTTTGATTAGGCAAGATCTTCACAATCTCAAAGAGAGTTACCACATATGAAGTGCGGCTGGGAGATGTAGAGGATGCATTACCCCCCCTGCAAACGGCCTCAGACAGAATGCAAAAGCAGATTGATTTTTTAATGAATAAGCAGGATGAAATGGAGAATAGGCTGCGCAGATGTAACCTGCGTTTTATTGGCATGCCGGAGGGGTCTGAAGGGAAAGACCCCACTTCATTCCTTGAGCATTTACTTATCACTACTTATGGCAGAGAGGCCTTCTCCCCTACTTTTGCAGTTGAGAGAGCCCACCGAATGCCAGCGAGGCCGCCGCCTCAAGGGGCTCCTCCGCGCACATTCATAGCTAAGATGTTGAACTTCAAAGATAGAGATGCTGCATTATGCCTAGCTCGCATAAAAGGTAACATACCACTTGCTAATGTGAAGGTGGCCATATTTCCTGACTTCTCCACAGAAGTACAGAAGAAGCGGCAACAATTTATGGAGGCCAAAAGAAACCTTAGGCTCAAGGGCTTTAAATACTCCATGCTCTTCCCTGCAAGGCTGAGCGTGGAAGATGGAGACTGAGCCATCTTCTTTGAGAAGCCTGAGGATACCATCTCCTGGCTGGAGGCCCGAGGTAATAATAATAGGAGGGGGCAGGACGAACAATATACACAAAGCCTGTGAACACTTATAGGAGCCATGGTGCAACTCTCTGAGTCATTACCGCTCTGTGGAGCAAATTTATACCCCGTTCAAAGGGTCAATACAGTTTTCACTCATGCACTCTGACTCCTTTTCTGCATGTATTAAGAACTAGTGCGCATACACCACCTTCTAGTCATTTTCAAGTTCTCCTGCGGTGACTATATACCACATCGGAGGGGTGTGGGTGACTGAGGTACAAGGTACCCCCTCTATTTTGATGACTCCTCCCCCCCAGACTTCACTGGGCCACAGAACTCTGTGTAACCCTCCAGTTAAACTCTGCCACGAACTATCTACACTCATATGATGTACTTGGTGACACAACCTAAATACTTGTTTTCCTAGCACTGAACACTGGGCAATAATGCTATACCGGAGTCACAACGTTCCTACCATATGCTAAAAACGTGCAGTGAACAATCGCCCCCACTGAATCTCTGGAGGGGACCTGGACTTTGTCTGTAAAACCCTGGCTAAACTCTACTGCCACCCGGGTGCATCACGCACAGGGTGAGCATAACCAAAGCGATTCCATGCTACTCAAATGTGCCTTGGCGGCAAGGACAACTTGTCTAGAGTCCTCTCTGAGACTGGTTCACCTCTCAGCTGTGTTGAAGACAGCTGACCTGTTTTCCTTGTTAAGGTTTTGGGATCATACCCGCAACAGTTGGGGTTGTTGCCGGGTTGGGAGGGGGGAGGGGTTGTTTCATGTTTTTGCACAGTGCACTATACCTGCCTTAGATGTAAGGCTATCTTCCGGTTTTTGCCATGTCATATATGTCTGTGGTGATGCTTTCAGCACTAGTTTATACCTTGATGATTCCCATAATGTGATGTTTATGTATTGTGGCTTGTGGACTCCCTCTGGCGGCGTACTTAAACGTTGCACAAATTTACCTTTTTATCTCCTAACCAGTTGGGGCAATGCCTTCCATTGAATTTATGACGTGGAACGTCAGGGGCCTACGAGACAAAATCAAAAGAGCAGCAGTTCTCGCTTTTATCAAAAAACAGCGAGCAGAGATTGCGGTCCTGGTTGAAACACACCTTGATGGCAATATGCAATTGGCTCTCCGGCACCCTTGGATTGGCTGGGCTTATCACTCAATTTATTTGTCGCACGCCAGAGGGGTGTCCATACTTATAGCCAAAAGTGTGCAATTTGAACTTTGCAATCTGGTCACAGACCCGCAGGGGAGGTATGTTTTTATGCATTCTAAACTACATGGGGAACCGTTACTTATCCTCGCCTTTTATGTTCCGCCCCCGTTCTCGGTGGGAGTGGTCACTGAGGGTTTGGAGTTCATGGCTAAACATCCGAGCTCTCAGGCGATTTGGCTGGGAGACTTCAACTCAGTCCTTGATTTGAATCTGGATAGGGCTTTTCGCCCTGGCCAGGTGCATACCAATTGCGGACAAACCAGATTTGCTAGGCTCCTCTCACAATTTCACCTGGTAGATACCTGGCGAGCCCTCCACCCTTCCCTTAGAGCTTACTCCTGCTTTTCCACATCCCATAATACAATGTCTCGCATTGACTTTATTTTTACCTCTCAGATCCTGGTGCCCAGGGTTCGGGAGGCCACGTTCTGTCCGAGATTGTTATCGGACCACAGTCCCTACTGGATTAAATTAACCCTCCGCATGTCTGGACCCCCGACGGGGTGGCGTCTGAATCCCTTCTGGCTCTCCCTTTTACCGGAGTCGGGTGAGATTGAGACAGCCTGGTCTGGGTTCTTTCATGATAACGACCACTCCTCATTCGTTGTGAATATATGGGAAACATTCAAGCTCCACGCTAGATCTACCCTAACTGAATATATTAATAGACTTAAAACTAAAACTTATGAACGTACAGATAGAGAACTAGCCAGACTCACAGAGCTAGAGAGACAGTTTACGGAAGACCCCTCTTCAATTAACGCATCTTTTCTCAAAATGCACACTAGAATAGTAGACCAGCTCCATTATGAAGCGGCCAATAGAAAACTTTTCTTTGCTAAACAAAAAACTTTTGAACATGGGGAGAAGGCGGGTAAATTACTAGCTTATTTGGCTCACAAGGAGGAAAAACCCCCGGTGGTGATCTCACTGAGCACCCCAGCGGGAGTACTTATCACAGACCCCCCGGTGGTGACTGATATTTTTCGTCAACATTTCCAGACTCTGTATACCACCACAGTCCAACATAGTACCGAAGCTGCAGACCACTTTCTGTTGAACCTCCACATCCCGCAGCTCTCTCAGTCACAGGTAGACATGCTGGAATCCCCCCTGAGTTCAGACGAGATAGCGAAGGTGATCTCTAGTTTCTCTAGATCCAAGGCACCGGGCTCTGATGGCCTACCTATCGAATTCTACTCCCATTATAGTGAAATCCTCTTACCTAAACTACTTGCCCTCTATAATCACATGATTGAAACTTCTACGCTGTCACCCACCATGCGAGAGGCCACTATCGTTCTTATACCCAAGCCTGGTAAGGATCTGCATGTACCGGAATCTTACAGACCGATCTCACTGTTACAAGTAGATGTAAAGATTCTTGCTAAGACCTTAGCACTCCGGCTTAATCAGGTGGTCTCGGACCTGGTGCATGCAGACCAGGCCGGCTTCATGCCGGGTAGGAATACCTCATTTAATCTCAGGATGCTTTTTATGAATATTCAGGCTCAGCATGAAAATGCAGGCGAGAGGGTTGTGGTAACCTTGGATACCGCTAAAGCATTTGACTCTGTGGAGTGGAGCTACTTGTGGAGATGCTTAGCCAGATTCGGATTTGGTCCCCGATTCCTTAAGTGGATCCAATTACTTTATCAGAATCCCACGGCTCGGGTGGTGGCCAATGGCTGGCCCTCGGAGGCCTTTCAGCTCACCAGAGGTACACGCCAGGGTTGCCCGCTCTCGCCACTACTTTATGCCCTCGCTACAGAGCCTCTGGCCATCTCAATTAGGGAAAATAGGCAGATAAAAGGATTGAGGATGGGAGACTTGGAGGAAAAAATTAGCTTATATGCTGATGACACCCTGCTGTACCTGTTTGACCCAGGGTCATCACTGTCAGACGCCCTTCAAATGATTGAGAGATTTGGGTCCTTCTCCGGGCTCAGAATTAATTGGGAGAAGTCTCAGGTTCTCCCGCTTGATTCCACTCCACTCTCCCAGGCCCAGTCCCTGCTCCCATTACAACGAGTCAGTATTATAAAATATCTGGGGGTGCAGGTCACCAATACTCTGTCAGAGTACATCACGAATAATTTAGAACCCTTATTTTCAGTAATCAAGCACAAAACACAAGTTTGGGCAAAACTACCGTTAGGGGTTAATGGGCGCATCAACTTAATTAAAATGATCCTCCTTCCTAAAGTTCTTTATATCCTATGGCACTCTCCGGTATATATACCACTAAAATATTTTAAAATTATTGATGCCTTGCTAAAACCTTTTGTATGGGGCAAGGGCAGACATAAACTGGCTTGGCATCTTCTGAAAAACCCCACAGATCTAGCGGGTGTGGCCTTACCCGACTTCGGGGCATACTATCTAGCGTCGCAATTATCTAATGTTTTCCATGTAGATAAAACGGATAAAGACAGATTCCTCACCCTCATGTGCTCGCAGGGGGCACGTTGTACGACAGACCTAATATATGCAATACTGGCTGGGGTGGGGGATGGAGAGGACGGAGGGAAAAATAATACTCTCCTACACCAATACAAGAGGATTTGGGCCTTAGCCTCCCGCAAAGTTGACATGCCACAATACAACGAATATACTCCTCTCTGGCATAACAAGAATCTCCCCGAGTTACAGCGGGTACCCGATGCGGAGGCATAGAGTAGACAGGGTGTTTACTACTTATCTCATTTACTCACAGCAGACACCCTTAAAACATATGACAGGCTAAAAGCTGAATATGACCTTCCGAACCGAATGTTCTTCAGGTTTCTTCAGGTGAGGCATGCGATTTAAACACAATTTCCTCAACAGCTTCCCACACTGGCTACCAATCCACTGATGGATATGGTCAAATGCTCAGACTCGCAAAAACTTATATCTATTTTTTATAGCCTTATAATCACCCCTATAGCAACACAAACAGCTTACGAACTTAAGCCAAGATGGGAAAGGCACTGTGGTAACAGAGGGTGAGGACTGGTGTGAGGCCCTGGAAACATGCAAATCGGTGTCACCCAGGATATTATATAGGCTGACTCAGTTGTATATCCTGCATCAAGCCTACCTTACACCACTTAGACTAAACAGAATTACTCGGGAGAAATCCCCAACCTGCACCCTCTGTGGCCGTGACCCTGGGTCGTTTTACCACCTCCTCTGGGCGTGCCCTCACATTCAGGGATTCTGGAGACAGGTGGTGGCCTTCCTTCATGACTACATGGGATCACCTCTTACAGTAGACCCGAAATGGTGCATACTAGGCATATTCCCAGATGTAGATCTTGATAAATATACCAAAACATTCCTCCATGAGACAGTATTTCTCGCCAGGAAGACCATTGCCAAACTGTGGATGAGGAAGTCACCCCCTACTGTTTCAGACTGGATAAGGGATGTAAATGCTGTACTCCCCTATAAAAAATGTGTATATATATATATATATATATATATATATATATATATATATATATATATATATATATATAGTCGGAGATACATACACATACACATATATATATATATATATATATATATATATATATATATATATATATATATATACACATACACATACATAGAGGCTGCCCAAATAAATATAACAAGATCTGGGACAGATGGTTGGAGAAACCCGAAACATGTGTGTGACCCAGAATAATAGAGGTGTAAAATAAGCAACTGAAGGGAAGGTAAACCATAGAGACATCATCGACTGTTATTTGTTAGCTCGAAGATTTGTTTACCCTGTTTTAAATACGAAATATCATTTACTATGCAAAACTGTATATTCACAATGTAATTGTGGGAGATGTTTGTACACTGTGCAATGGTTGTATGTTACTATATGTTTATTACTAATAAACGTGTTTAATTAAAAAAAAAAAAAAAAAAGGTTTTTGTGTAACCAATATTCTCAGAAAAATAGCCAAGTCGTCATAAATTCTGCCAGGGCATTTAAACTTATGAGCACGTGTGTGTGTGCGTGTGTGTGTGTGTATATATATATATATATATATATATATATATATATATAAAAATATAAAATGTTCAGAGTTCTAAGTAATTTTCTAGCAAAAAATACTGATTTTAACTTGTAAGCAACAAGTGTCAGAAAAAGGTTTAGTTTTTAAGTGGTTAAACTGACCTCATTTACAGGCCGAAGTTCATTCCTTTGATCTAAAAGGACTAAATGTTATAGTGTTACTCTTCATCTCCTACCCCATGTTGTGGAACTTGGCAGGCTGCCTTTTTTTTTTTATTGGCAGCTGTCTGCTGTGAGCAGAGAACTCTGCACTGAATCGGGAAAATGTGGTGTTAAGATTGTGAGGGGGTAGAATCGCAATCTTGATTCTTTAACGATTAGTCCTGCAGCTCTAACTCATACACACCTTTTGAACTGTGTGTATGATAGTCTATTGAACAACATTTTTACCCAGAATTTTAATTTATTTGCTGTTTTTTCAATTATAACATGCGCCCCCTTGCACATGTGTATACTTAGAAATAGTAATGAAATAGTAATGAGCTTTTGTGTATGTAAACTAATAGCAATAAAATGTAAATGTTGAAAATCCCATCTATTGTTGGCTAGATAGAACTACTTATTACTGTACCAATTCGCTATCAGATCACCTATGACAGCAACAGATGTTACGAACATTTGGTCTAGAGATTCTGCTGCTGGCACCTTTTACCTGTATAGATACTATACAAGATATACTTTCATATAACAGTAGCACCTCATGTATGGCTTTAGGAATTCAGGTTTTTTTTTTTTTACAATTTTTATTGCGGTTTTAACTAGAAAAACAATACAATATATAACATTTCCAATTATCCACATATTTCAAACATATAGCTTGCATTGTCTTGTGCTCAAAACAAACCTTTTCCTCCCTCTCCCCTTCAAGGAGGAGAATAAAAGGGAAAGAGGGAGGGATGGCAAAAAGGAAAAATACTAATAAAGGGGAAGGGGAGGTGAAAGAGGAAAAAAAAAAAAAAAAAAAAAAAAAGAAGAAAAGGGGGAGGGGGGGAGACATACGACAAATAGATAAATTAAATTATAAAAAATGTAATTGTTAATTGAATGTGACTAATAAGCAATATTCTGTTTCATTTTACTTAAGAGACCAATTTGCCCATGTCTTGTTTTTCAATTAGGCCATTATTCCTACATGTTAAGTCTTCCATTAAACAAAGATCCTCAGCACTTCGTAGCCATTGGGAAATAGTAGGTATTGATTGCTTACCCCAATAAAGTGGGATCAAAGATTTAACAGCAATAATAAATGTTGAGTCAGACTTGCTATATTGACCTATTGATTCCCTTGTACAATGAAATAAGAATGCCCATGGTGCAGATCTAATTACTTCACCTTGTACCAGAGAGGCCAGTTCCGCCACCGCGTTGCAAAACGGTTGAATCTTAGGGAAAAAAACACCATATATGCTCATGTATTGCTCGACCTCCACATTCCCTTCAATGCAAGGATGAGTTTGATGTAAACATAGCATGCAATTTTACTGGTGTATTATGTCATCGGGTAAGAAGTTTAAAATCGACCTCCTCCATTCTGCTAAAGGTGGCAGACAAATAGGAAAGTTGTATAACCTTCTCTTTTTGTCTATGTGTAAGTCTACTTTGCAAGTTTGATTGCCGGCGACTTATAATCTGGGTAGTCCAGGCATTGCAAAATCAATAGGGCTTTATAGAATTGAGAAATACAGTGCTGTGAAGGGTCCTTGTGTTGCATAATGGTTTCAATAGTGTTCAGTTCATTCAAGGAGCACATCGGCTATGGAAAACTCTGAATGAACTGAGATAATTGTACGTATCTCCACTGATCAATAAATGTTGGTTGGGTTAGTCCGCACAGGGACAATGATGGTTTTATTTTGGAATCCCTTAACATATGATGTAATAACGGTGTAAACCCTGCGAACCAGGATTCAAAAACACTTGGCATAACAAGGGCATTATTGGAGAATTATTTTCCCAGCAGTGCCGAATATGCAGAGAATCTTACAATGCCAGGGTAGATCTAGTCAGTGGAGATGTCGTGGGTGCCAACCCCCTTATTAATCAAGGTATCCATGGTGCAACCGCAACGCCCCTATCTGCCAGCACCACTTCAATTTCAACCCAGAGTTTGGTCTTTCTTGCATATTTCCAATCTACCATGCATGTCAAGGTAATAGTTTAGTAGTATAGTTTAAAACTGGTAAAACCAGCCCCCTTTGGGACGATAAAATATTACGTAATACTCTGGTACAGTGCCCAAATATAATGTGCAATAATAGACTTAAGCATCGAGAAAAATCCTTTAGGAATTCCAAGAGGTAGCATTTGAAAGACCGAGAACTCAGGGGAGAACATTCATCTTTATAACATTAATCTTTCCTTACCATGAGTGGCAAAGGGAAGACCATTTACGCAAGTCTAGTTTAATTTTATTAAGCAAGGGAAGATAATTATTTCTTAATAAGTTGTAAGATTAGATGTTGAGTAGATACCTAAATACTTTAAAGTAGATGGTTGCCAGACAAAAGGAAATAGCAATGTTAAAAGGGATTGTAAAGTCTCGTCTTTTTTTGGTTAAAAATAACAAACATGCTTATCTGCTCTGTGCAGTGGATTTGCACACAGTGGCCTGGATTCTCCTCTTCTTGGGTCCCACTTCGGCTCTCCTGGCCCCTCCCTCCTGTTGAGTGCCCCCCACAACAAACAGCTTACTACGGGGGCACTTGATCGGAGCCGCAGCTCCCGGTGTCCATTCAGACATGGAGCAACAGCCCGCCCTCCCTCTCTCCTGATGGCTCACTGAATTTGATGGACAGCGGTGGGAGCAAATGGTGCTGCGCTGCGGTCTCAGCCAATTAGGAGGGAGAGTCTCGAGTAGCCGAGACACTCCTGCATCACTACTGTATAGAGATGGGCTCAGGTAAGTATTAGGGGGGCTGTTGCTCACAGGTTTTTTTGATCTTAATGCATAGAATGCATTAAGATAAAAAAAGACTTCTGACTTTACAGCTACTTTAACTACTTGCCCACTGGGCACTTAAACCCCCTTCCTAACCAGACCAATTTTCAGATTTCAGTGCTCTCACATTTTGAATGACAATTACCCCGTCATGCAGCATTGTACCCATATGAAATAGTTGTCCTTTTTTCCACACACATAGAGCTTTCTTTTGGTGGTATTTAATCACCACTGAGTTTATTTTTTGCGCTATAAATGAAAAAAGAACAAAAATTTTGGAAAAAATGCATTTTTCTTCGTTCCGGTAATACAATTTTGCAAATTAGTAATTTTTTTGGATAAATTTTGGCCAAAATTTATACTGCTACATATCTTTGGCAAAAGTAACCCAAATAAGCGCATATTATTTGGTCTTTGTGAAAGTTATAGTCTACAAGCTATGGTGCCAATCATTGAAAATTGATCACACCTGATATACTGATGGCCTATCTCATTTATTGAGACCCCAACATGCCAGGACAGTACAAATACCCCCCAAATGACCCCTTTTTAGAAAGTAGACATTCCAAGGTATTTAGTAAGAGGCATGGCGAGTTTTTTGAAGTTGTATTTTTTCCCAACAATTCTTTGCAAAATGAAGGGTTTTTTTTTTTTTTTTTTTTTACAAGGTTGTCAGAACAGATTATTTCTCAAACACAGCATATGCATTCTACAGGCAACTACACCCCAAAACATTGTGCTACTCCTCCGGAGTATGGCCATACCACATGTGAAATTTTTCACAGCGTGACCACATACAGAGGCCCAACATGCAGGGAGCACAGTCAGGCGTTCTAGGGACATAAATTACACAATCTAATTTCTAGACAACCTCTTACATATTTGAAGGCCCTGGAGCACCAAGGACAGTGGAAATGCCCAATTACCCAATTTTGGAAAGTAAACACCTCAACATATATTCTATGAAGCCTAATGAGTCATTTTTTCCGAATGTTTTTGGAAAATGTGGAAAGAAAATGAAAATGCATTTTTTTTTTACACAAAGTTGTCCATTTATAAAGAGATTTTTAAGACGTAGCATGTACATAGCAAAAATGTCCCCCCAAAACACATTCTGATACTCCTCCTGAGTATGGCAATACGTTGTGTGAGACTTTTTCACAGCCTGGCCACATACAGAGGCCCAACATGCAGGGAGCACCAGCAAGTGTTCTAGGGACATACATTTCAAATCTAATTTGACTACATATTACTCTTTTGTGAGGTACTGATGGGCACTGTAGTGGCACGAATGAACTGATGTGGCATGGATGAGCATGAATGAGGATGGATTGAGCCAGGGATGGAGCAGGGATGTGGGCGGATGAGCAAGGGATGGAGAATGGATGTCGATGAATGAGCCAGGGATGGAGCATGGATGTGATGGATGTGGACGGATGAGTCAGGGATGGAGCATGGATGTGGACGGATGAGCCAGGAATGGAGCATGTATATGGATGGATGAGCTAGGGATGGAGCATGTATATGGACGGATGAGCCAGGGATGGAGCATGTTTGTAGACAGATGAGCCAGGGATGGAGCATGCATGTGGAGGGATAAGCCAGAGATGGAGCATGGATGTGGACGGATGAGCCAGGGATGGAGCACGGATGTGGACGGATGAGCCAGGGATGGAGCACGGATGTGCCAGGGATGGAGCACAGATGTGGACGGATGAGCCAGGGATGGAGCACGGATGTGGATGGATGAGCCAGGGATGGAGCACGGATGTGGACGGATGAGCCAGGGATGGAGCATGGATGTGGACGGATGAGCCAGGGATGGAGCATGGATGTGGAGGGATAAGCCAGGGATGGAGCACAGATGTGGATGGAGCACGGATGTGGACGGATGAGCCAGGGATGGAGCATGGATGTGGACGGATGAGCCAGGGATGGAGCACGGATGAGCCAGGGATGGAGCACGGATGTGGACGGATGAGCCAGGGATGGAGCATGGATGTGGACGGATAAGCCAGGGATGGAGCATGGATGTGGACGGATGAACCAGGGATGGAGCATGGATGTGTATGGAGCACGGATGTGTATGGAGCACGGATGTGTATGGAGCACGGATGTGGACGGATGAGCCAGGGATGGAGCACGGATGTGGACGGATGAGACAGGGATGGAGCATGGATGAGCCGGGGATGGAGCACGGATGTGGACGGATGAGCCAGGGATGGAGCACGTATGTGGACGGATGAGCCATGGATGGAGAATGGATGAGCCGGGGATGGAGCACGGATGTGGACGGATAAGCCAGGGATGGAGCATGGATGTGGACGGATGAGCCAGGGATGGAGCATGGATGTGGACAGATGAGCCAGGGATGGAGCACGGATGTGGACAGATGAGACAGGGATGGAGCATGGATGAGCCGGGGATGGAGCACGGATGTGGACGGATGAGCCAGGGATGGAGCACGGATGTGGACGGATGAGCCATGGATGGAGAACGGATGAGCTGGGGATGGAGCACGGATGTGGACGGATAAGCCAGGGATGGAGCATGGATGTGGACGGATGAGCCAGGGATGGAGCATGGATGTGGACGGATGAGCCAGGGATAGAGCACGGATGTGGATGGAGCACGGAAGTGGACGGATGAGCCAGGGATGGAGCACGGATGAGCCAGGGATGGAGCATGGATGTGGACGGATGAGCCAGGGATGGAGCACAGATGTGGATGGAGCACAGATGTGGACGGATGAGCCAGGGATGGAGCACGGAAGTGGACGGATGAGACAGGGATGGAGCACGGATGAGCCGGGGATGGAGCACGGATGTGGACGGATGAGTCAGGGATGGAGCATGGATGTGGACGGATGAGCCAGGGATGGAGCATGGATGTGGACGGATGAGCCAGGGATGGAGCATGGATGAGTGTGGATGGATGAGCCAGGGATGGAGCATGGATGGATGTGGACAGATGAGCAAGGGATAGAAACAAGGTTGTGGACAGATGAGCCAGGGATTGGAGCATGGATGTGGACAGATGAGCCAGGGATGGAGCATGGATGTGGACGGATGAGCCAGGGATGGAGCATGGAAGTGGATGGATGGAGCATGGAAGTGGATGGATGGAGCCAGGGATGGAGCATGGAAGTGGATGGATGAGCCAGGAATGGAGCATGGATGTGGACGGATGAGCCAGGGATGGAGCATGGATGTGGACGGATGAGCCAGGGATGGAGCAGGGATGTGGACGGATGAGCCAGGGATGGAGCATGGATGTGGACAGATGAGCCAGGGATGGAGCACGGATGTGGACTGATGAGCCAGGGATGGAGCACGAATGTGGACTGATGAGCCAGGGATGGAGCACGGATGTGGATGGATGAGCCAGGGATGAAGCATGTATATGGACAGATGAGCCAGGGATAGAGCATGGATGTGGACAGATGAGCCAGGGATAGAGCATGGATGTGGACAGATGAGCCAGGGATGGAGCATGGATGTGGACGGGTGAGCCAGGGATGGAGCATGGAAGTGGATGGATGAGCCAGGGATGGAGCATGGATGTGGACAGATGAGCCAGAGATGGAGCATGGATGTGGATGGATGAGCCAGGGATGGAGCATGGATGTGGACGGATGAGCCAGGGATGGAGCATGGAAGTGGACGGATGAGCCAGGGATGGAGCATGGAAGTGGATGCATGGAGCCAGGGATGGAGCATGGATGTGGATAGATGAGCTAGAGATGGAGCATAGATGAGCGTGGATGGATGAGCCAGGGATGAAGCATGGATGAGCAGGGATGGATGAGCAGGGATGGATGAGCCAGGGATGAGCGTGGATGGATGAGCCAGGGATGGAGCATGGATGGATGAGCCAGGGATGGAGCATGGATGAGGACGTATGAGCCAGGAATGTCCACAGACACCCTCCCAGAACTAGCCGGCTGCGCTGTAGCCGTCTTTCGGCTATGGCCTGGTCGGTAAGTGGTTAAGGTCTCAGCTTCAGATGTGGGTACTGATAAATTTAGTAGATTTAGTCATATTAATTGTAACCCCTTCACGCTGACAAATATATGCGGTCTTCAGCTTCAAGTGGTTGTGATGCCTGCAGCCGATGGTCAGCTTTCTTGTAATAACAACCAACGAGGCTAATCAGCCTCAGCTGTTATTACAAGCAGGGGGAAGGGACTCACCCCACGGCTCGCCGTGACTCTCCCGAGCGTCCAGTCGGCACGTCCACCGGCTGGCCGGAGACCCAAACAAAGCTGGAATCGGCTTTGATCGGGTCTCCGATCTAGTAACCTGGAAGAAATGTCATGATATCACTTCAGGTTTACTGGAGCCTTAAAGGCGCCAGATTTGAAAAAATGGCAGTATTAAAAACAGCCAAACTTGGCATTTTGAATGCTTTTAAGTGAAAAGAAGGGATTTGGGGACTTATAAGACCCCAGATCCCTCCAAAAAATACCTGACATGTGACTATAGCTGTCACAAGGGATGCTTACATCCCTTGTGACAGCAGTAAAAGTGATAAAACATTTTTTTTTTTTAAAGGGACAGTGTGCAAATAAAATAAGAAAAAAAAATTTACAGCGCCCCATCCCTCCCTGCTTGCGCGCAGAACCCAACGCATACATACGTCGCGCCCACAAATGTAAACAGTGTTCAAACCACACATGTGGGGTATCACCGCAAGCGCAATACTTCTAGCACTAGACCTCCTATCTAACTCTAAACTGGTAACCGTTAAAATTTTTTAATGCGTCGCCTATGAAGATTTTTAAGTACTGTAGTTTGTCACCATTCCACAAGTGTGCGTATACAAAAAATAGCACTAACTTTAGAGTTTTGTTTTAATTCATGAAAGTGTTTTTTTTTTTAAATTGTGTTTGAAAGAGCGCTGCGCAAATACAGTTTGACAAAAAATTGCAACGATTGCCATTTTGTTCTCTAGGGTCTCTGTTTCCTTAAAAATATATATATAATGTTTGGGGGTTCTAAGTAATTTTCTAGCAAAAAATACTGGCTTAGTCTTCAAAGGGTTAAAATTAGATACAAATTGAAATTCACATATTATCATCAAAAAATTTGGTAGAATGATCCTTGGTTTCAACATTTTTTTTTACCACTTCCGGACTGCCCGCTGTCATTATATGGCGGTACTTTGCCGTTGAATACCATTGCTATGGTAGCAGATAGCTACCATAACCCCAATATTTTTTAAAACGGTGGGCGGCCGGCTTTCGGATAAAAGTGGTCACTGCGGTGAATTTGCTGATAGGTCACTTTTATCACACCACCCTCCCGCCACTTTCCCGTCGTCTCTGCCACTTACCGGACCTGCCGGTAGCTGCTACCCCCCATTGCCTGGATGCCGAGTGAGAGGAAGATGACACCAACTTGGCTCCATAGCATTGCAGAGCGGAAGCAACATCAAATGGCACTTCCGCCCACAGCTCTTAAAGGGGACATTTTTTTTTCACCCAAGTGTCATTTTATTTTTATTTTTTTTATCTTATTGCATTTAAGTGTAAATATGAGATCTGGGGTCTTTTTGACCCCAGAGCTCATATTTAAGGGGTCCTGGCATGCTTTTTTTCTATTACAAGGAATGTATCTTGTAATAGGAATAAAAGTAATCAAATTATTTTTGTTTTTAAAGGACGGTGTAAAAATAAAAAATGAAAAGTAAAATAAGAAAAATAAAATAAAAATTTTTTAAAGTGCCTCGTCCACCCGAGTTTGCGCGCAGAAGCGAACACATACGTAAGTCCCACCTGCATATGAAAATGGTGTTCAAACCACATTGGAGATATTGCCACGATCGTTCGAGCGAGAGCAATCATTTGAGCTCTAGAACTACTCTAACTCAAAATTGGTAACCTCGCCTCCAATGGAGATTTTTTAAGTGCCAAAGTTTTCCGCCATTCCACGAGCGGGTGCAATTTTGAAGCATGACATGTTGGGTATCAATTTACTCAGCATAACATCTTTCACAATGTGGAAAAAATTGGCTTAACTTTACTGTTGTCTTATTTTTTTAACTCAAAAAAGTGAATTTTTTCCAAAAAAAAAAAAAAAATCACGCTTGTAAGACCGCTGGCAAATACGGTGTGACAAAATATTGCAACGACCGCCATTTTATTCTCTAGGGTGTTAGAAAAATAATATATAAAATGATTGGGGGTTCCAAGTAATTTTATAGCAAAAAAAAAAAAAGATTATAACTTGTAAACATTGAGGCCTCATACACACGGACGTTTTTTGACGCCAGCGTTTTCTGGCGTTTTTTGCAGCTCTCCATGTTAGTCAATGGCCCCATAAAAACGCCGACGTTTTTGAGCTGTAGATGGCGTCGGCGTTAGTGAGCTGAAACTAGAACCCACGGCCAGTGCGTTCTGAGGCTGTAACGTTTTGCCATTTTTTGATCCCGACGCCACAATATGCCAACAAACGCCACCTAATATTATACCGGCGTTTTCCGGCGTTTTTTGACGCCGACGTTTTTAGGTTGAAAAATAGCAGAGGGATGATTTTTATTAAAAAACGCCTATTGACGCCGACGCTCACTAACGCTCAAAAACTCCAATGCATAACGCCGAAAAAAACGAATAGACTTTTTTCCTTGACGTCGGGCCCGACGTTTTGTTTATTTTTTTAGAAACGTCCGTGTGTATGAGGCCTTAATCTCAAAAAGAGGCTCAGTCCTTAAGTGGTTAAAATTCAGTAAAAAGCATATTTAAAAATATCAAGGAGTGGGAACAGCCTAAACATACATTTTTCTAAAACAGTGGAAAACTTACTCTGAGTCTCTTTTTCTCTGCAGCTTTGCCAATTCCCTTTGCTTTTCTTTGTATCGCCTTTGTAACTCTGCAAGTCTTACTCTACAGTCCAGTTCTACGGAGTCCATAACCTCAATTGCAGACGTGAGGGAAAAATGCTGCACATAATGAAGATAAATGCTGATTGTTAGAGATGACCATTTCACACATTAATTTGTATTAACCAACAATACAACTTTAAGATGACAAACTGGCACAAAATGTGTCATAAAAAACAGCCAACATAATTATTCAAAGATTTCTTGGGAAGATTTTAGTATATCTCTTACTCACTGGATTATTTTTTTCTTGCTTCCAGCTATATTTTTTATTATGAGATAGTTCTCGGGGTAATTTGATAGATTCAGGTTTCAATCCATCCAGGGCTGAGGAAGAAAGCACCTCCATCAACATTTGGGTACTAGCAGCCAACAGGCTTTCAAGGGATGGTCTCACATAACTTTGCAGACCTGACAAAGAAAGAAGAATAAGCACATTTTTTAGCACATTCTGGGGACAAAGTTAGATTGATAAAAATGTATAAGCATGTTCACATGTCTATTTAGGCCTCATGCACACAGGACGTTTTAAAAACGTCAGTGCTACAGCAGCTGTAAAAACGTCCTGTAAGCATGAGGCCTTAAGCTGTTTCAAAGAAAGAAAGAAAAACATTTCGACTTCTCTGTGAATTCCACATCTTGGGAGTACAGTACAGGACACAGGCTGAACATTCATAGGACTAGGGAGTGCTCAGTTTTGTAACAAGCAATGCAGAGTATCCCGTAATAGAAAAGAGGATGGCCTCTGCCCTGTACTCCAAGGTATGAAATTTACAGGCAAGTAAAAATTCCTCAAATCCTAATCGTACAGTACAGGACACAGGCTGAATATCTGCAAACCCGGAGACATCCCTAAGGAAAGAATGAGGAGGCTGAGCAACAACTAGGCAAACAGAACTGTGGCAACAGGCATAACAAGTTCAGCAGACCCAAATTCAGAGTGCTGCTTCAAGAACTGTGCAGCTGAAAGCAGCAACAGCAGGCAATTGGAGATCCACCTGTTAAAACTTTAAAAAAGGTATGAACAAAGGACCTGGACCTGGTGCTGGAATACCAAAGAAACATCCACCAACCTAGTGGCGTAAACGTGCAGGAGTGGTTTTGTCATTTAAAGTGTAAGCTCTGGCAAGGAGTTGTCTTATCTATCTAGCAATGGTGGGATTTGAAGAAGGATGCCCTTTGCAAGGTCCTGAGGGAAGGATGAATAAGGAGCCCATCTTCCTGATTGAAGATGTAGTTTTCCTTTCCAAAAGGTTTTATTGAAAAGTGTTTTACAAGTGAAAGTCATAAACCACATTAGGACAATGCCAAGCCATATATCTCCATAAACTTACATAAAGAAAAACATCATACATGGTAAGGATATCAGGACCTTCTGAAGTTCATGGTTGCTGCAAGCCTAACCTCACACATTAGGATAACGAAGTCGTACCACCATGGTACTTGGCAACTCAAACAAGCCGAAGGTCAAATTAGCCACTTTAATATAGCAGTAAACCACCAGGTCCGAAGGTGACCTTCACAAAAAGCCCCAACAGGGGACATTTACCCCATATACACTGCACAGTCTCATTCGCTGGCCTAATACATGGCTCCCAACTACCTCCAATTGGAGGGGATGATTTTGCAACCCCCAAAAAAATAGGAGTCGATATCCCACACAATCAGTATAGGGACCCCAACTCACAGAAAAAGAAAAAAAAAGAAAGATAAAACAAGGGAACAAACCGAAAAAAAGCTAAAAAGGAGAAAAGGAAGAGAAGAAAAGAATGTGCTAACTTCTCCAACCTAGATCACTGTATAATCCAAGGAAGCCTGGATGTCTCCAGACAGATATCAAATCCAGGGGCTCCAGGTTTACTTAAACTGCTTTAGTTTGTCGTTCAGTATTGCAGATAGCCTTTTATTCACCATATTCCAAGACAGTTTAGCCCGTACCAAGTCCGTAGGCATCATTGCCAACTTCCGTGACCTGGCTATGGCTATCTTTGCTGCGACAAAAAATAAAAACGAGGAAGATGTAGTTTTATGGTAGACTGATGGCTCTGCTTATGACCAGGCAATGAAGAGCAACTTCCTTGGAGTGCTTTGGATCCCTGATGGGATCAAAGGGCAAAGAGAACCATGTTGAAATCCCAAGTTAGCACATGGTGCTGTACAGGGGACCTGATCTGAGATACTCCTTAAGTAAAAGTTTTGACAAAGGATAAAGAAGCCAGATGTTTTTGAAAAAGAATGAACCCCAAGCTGCTTGCGATGGGGGCAGACATGCATGCTTGCTTCTGAGCTGGGCTTGTTTCCGAGCCACGACTTCGGCTCCTTACAGGATTTGACTGACAGCAGCAGGAACCAATGGCTCCTACTGCTGCCTCTGTCCTGTGAGAAGAGGAACACAGACCAATGCCGCTGCAGACAGGCACAGTGTTGGATTGAGATAGTACACTGGTAAGTATATATGGGGTGATACAACTAGTGGGTCATTTTTTACCTTAATGTAGGGAATGCATTAGGGTAAAAAAATGCCCTGCCTTTAGAACCACTTAAAGGCCATGCTCTAGTCAAATCCTGATTGTAGAAAGGCCAGAATGCACAGTACAGCGAAATCTCTGGGATTTAAGTACCAGTGTTAACACCAAGCAAAGGAGTTCCAGGTACCATAGTAGATCTGCAAGTGGCTTTTCTTGTTTTTAGGAAGGACAGACTCCAAGGCCCCTCTGCCCCTTAGGACATGGGCTTCAATATGTATGTTGTTAGAGCTAGTGAGAAGCAGGATGAAATAAAGGGCCCGAGACACCAGGTCGGGCCTGCTGGAGAGAGGCCGGGGTCATCTCCTAGTAGTCCGAGTATGGCTGTTGTGGGGGGTTAGCGCAAGGGGGTTCACCTTCCCTGAGAAAAAAAAAGCAGTCCAAATGGCAGGTTTTCTATAAGCTGACTTTCAAGCCAGTTTTATTTTAAAAGGTTGTATGAAAATAAAACAAACAAAACAGAAAATAAATCCGTGCCAACCAGGCTCTTACTAAACATCTTCACTTTCCCTAATTGAGTGGTGAAGGGCTTCTCCCAGTCACCCCCAAAAGAAAATGTAAGCCTTTTTGTTTGTCGTAAAGCAAACTTCCATTCAAGCGCTCTCAGGTTTGATGGATCCTGAGTCCCAGGCTAGAGCAAATCATCTGATCCAGACCTGCTTCCTTTATACCACCTGTTGATGGACACAAGTGGACCATCAACAAATCTGGTCCAGAACCAACCCTGCCAAGGTGGCTGGTAAAACCCGGACCGGGTTCCACCTTAGTTTCCTATAAGTGAACGCATGCACACAGTCTACAAAGTTCTTCTGAGCCACTTTGGTGCAACGAGAATCACCAACTTCTTCTCTTGCTCTGTTTTGTAAAGCAGAAGAGATAGAACTCGCACTGAAAGGAAGGCATACAGTGCCTTGAAAAAGCATTTATACCCCTTGAAATTTTCCACATTTTGTCATGTTACAACCAAAAACGTAATGTATTTTATTGGGATTTTAGGTTTAGGTTAAAATTAGGTTAATTTACAAATAAATATCTGAAAAATATGGCGTGCATTTGTATTCAGCCCCCCTGAGTGAATACTTTGTAGAACCACCTTTCGCTGCAATTACAGCTTTGTACATCTAGGCAATTAAATGTTTGCCTAATCTTCTTCTGCAAAATAAGATAAAGCTCTGTAAGATTGGATGGAGAGCGTCTGAACAGCAATTTTCAAATCTTGCCACAGATTCTATATTGGATTTAAGTCTGGACTTTGACTGGGCCATTCTAACACGTGAATATACTTTGCTCCAAATTATTCCATTGTAGCTCTGGCAGAATGTTTAGGGTCGTTGTCCTGCTCGAAGGTGAACCTCCGCCCCAGTCTCAAATCTTTTGCAGACTAACAGGTTTTCGTTTAAGATTGCCCTGTATTTGGCTCCATCCATCTGCCCATCAACTCTGAGCAGCTTCCCTGTCCCTTCTAAAGAAAAGCATCCCCACAACATGATACTGCCACCACCATGTTTCACAGTGGGATGGTGTGTTCAGGGTGATATGCAGTGTTAGTTTTCTGCCACACATAGCGTTTTGCTTTTAGGCCAAAATGTTCAATTTTGGTCTAATCTGACCAGAGCACCTTCTTCCACATGTTTGCTGTGTCTCCCACATGGCTTTTCACAAACTTCAAATGGGATTTTTTATGGCTCTCTTTCAAAAGTGGCTTTCTTCTTGCCATTCTTTCATAAAGGCCAGATTTGTGGAGTGCACGACTAATAGTTGTCCTGGGGACAGATTCTCCCACCTGAGCCATGGATCTCTGCAGCTCCTCCAGAGTTACCATGGGCCTCTTGGCTGCTTCTCTGATTAATGCTCTCCTTGCCCGGCCTGTCAGTTTAGGTGGACGGTCATGTCTTGGTAGGTTTGCAGTTGTGCCATACTCTTTCCATTTTTGGATGATGGATTGAACAGTGCTCCGTGAGATGTACAAAGTTTGGGATTTTTTTTATAACCTAACCCTGCTTTAAACATCTTTACAACTTTATCCCTGACCTGTCAGGTGTTCCTTGGCCTTCATGATGTAGTTTGTTCACTAAGGTTCTCTAACAAACTGCTGAGGGCTTCACGGAACAGATGTATTTATACTGCGATTAAATTACATACAGGTAGACTATGTACTAGAGCTGCACGATTAATCGTATTAAAATCGCGATCTCGATCTACCCCCCGCGATCTCCATCAGGCATTACCGCGATTTTCAGTGCAGTTAATTGGGTCCGACTTGCGGGGCGAATCAGCGCGACTTGACAGTAATAAAAGTGAATGCAAGTTGCCTGAAGGCTTTTCAAGTCGGAGCGACTTGAGTCTCAGGGGAAGTCTGGGCAGAGAGCCAAGTTCTGAGTCATCATTGATAAAAGACACAAAGATACAAAGTAATTTTACTTCAAAAGCTGTGTGAACTCCCCTTCTATAGTTGTTTGGTTTAACCATTTAAAGACTAAATCTTTCCTCACACTTGCTCTTTACAAATAAAAATCCATTATTTTGTCCTAGAAAACAACTTAGAACCCCCAAACATTATATATTTTTTTTTAGCAGAGACCCTAGAGAATAAGATGGTGGTTGTTGCAATATTTTATGTCACACGCTGTTTGCACAGCGGACTTTTAAACGCAATTTTTTTGGAAAAATTACCCTTTCAAAAACCTAAACAGTCCTGTTAGCCCAATTTTTTTGTATATTTAATTTATTACGCCGCGAGAATCGTGAGAGAATCGTGATCTTTATTCTAAGCAAAAAAATCGTGATTCTCATTTTGGCCAGAATCGTGCAGCTCTACTATGTACTAATTAGGTGACTTCAGAAGGCAATCGGTTCCACTAGATTTTAGTTTGGGATATCAGAGTAAAGGGGGCTGAATACAAATGCACACCACATTTTTCAGGTACTGCTTGGATCTTGAAGGGGACACATCCCGAAAGCTTGTCCTGAAAATTTGTATGTTAGTGCAAATAAAAGAAGTATCCCGGACAGTACTCTATTATCTCTGTCGCAATTGCACTAATACAGCTACAATCACCTTAAGCACATAGTTGTAAAACATTTTAAAAAACATTTATAATTTTCCTTCCACTTCACAATGATGTGCCACTTTGTGTTGTCTATCACATAAAATCCCAATAAAATAAATTTACGTTTTTGGTTGTAGCATGACAAAATGTTAAAAGGTATGAATACTTAAGCAAGGAAACACCAAGAGCTCCGCTTTCAAAACACCAGAGTCATGTTATTCCCGGATTTCTCTGCAGAGACCCAAAGGAGACGTCGCTCCTTCCTTGATATCAAGAAACGTCTGAGAGCTAAGAACATCCAATATAGCATGCTGTACCCTAGTAAACTTAGGGTGCAGCACAATGGTGCAGTGAAATTTTTTGAGACGCCGCAAGAAGCCTGCGACTGGCTGGACAGAGACCCTTGATCATGCCCTAGACGGTGGTTGAGCTAATGAGGATCTTGGCTGCAATAAAAAGAATTCAGCCTTTGAGGGGACAATGACAAGAATTTATGTTTCAACGCTATACTGGGGAGGAACATTTTAGTCAACTAGGATGCACATCCTGCAAGCGGAGAGTCCTTGATACCAGACGAGGAATAATAGTCTTCCTGAACTTTGGGTGACAGAAGGTCTCTCTCTATGGAGAAGTATTTTGTTTTGGATTGCATTGGTGGTCCAAGTTTGGGCATAGGCCGCACGCCTGGTTGCTGTTTTTTTACTTTTTGTTGTGTTGGGCGTGACGGCAGGGGACTGTTGGGATTTTTATTTTTTGTCTGGAGGAGGGGAGGACGTCGTCCGTACAATAGTGAGGCTTCCTGCCCCTTTCCCGTGATGTTACTCAAGAGTGTCAGGTCTCCATTTCTTCGGCCTTTTTCTGTTTTTTATTTTTAGGGTTGTCAGGGGACGGCAGTGCGGGTTGTGTTGTTTTTCATTT
>BLSH010088256.1:6065-22776 GCA_018402905.1 Glandirana rugosa | reverse complement strand
TACGATCCCACAATCTGATCGTTGTGTACGGTCGTAACAATTGTTGTGTTAGGCAGGGTTTGATCTGCAATCTGTCACTCAAAGCAGCAGTATGTGAAATCTCAAATTTCTGCAATCTGTCCTCAGAGCAACAGCAGTATTAATCTCAGGATGCAGGGTCAGATGTTAAAATGTCTGCAATCTCTCCCTCGCAAAAACACCGGCAGCATCCTCTCCCTACACTAACCCAAGAGCATGTGACATGCAGCACTGTGACTCCAGCTTATAAAGAGGCTGGGTCACATGATGCACTGGCCAATCACAGCCATGCCATTAGTAGGCATGGCTGTGATGGCTTCTAAGGGCAAACCAGTGAAACGCTTGTTGATTGGCTGCCCTTCAGCTATTCAACATGCGTGATCAACTACCAGAACCCAGAACCCGAACGTCTTTTGAAATGTCCATGTTCGGGTCCGGGTCCCGGACACCCGAAAGTTCGGTACGGACCCGAACGTTGCAGTCCGGGTTCGCTCAACACTAATCCCAATGCCAACCATGAAAATGATGTGAATATAATTTTTTATTTCTGCTTTCTTGGTATTTCCATATCTGATGTTTATTTCCAACACACAAACCTCAGATGATCCAATTATAATGATGTCAGGTGAGGTGGCGGTCTGTTGGGTTTTGTAGACGGCTGCCGTCCTCGGGAAAGCAGGCCGGTGATAATTCTCAGCCGGTATTAATAGAAGACAACTGCAGCTCTGCATGAAGAGAGAAGGCTGGACGGGTGAGATGAGATCCAATCATTCATTATATTGGAGGAATAAGAGAGAGAATTCCATGGAGCGTCTTCATTGTATGGAATAAAGGAACTTTTCACAAAGTGGAAAGCCGGTTTTATGAATGGACTGATTGGAAGAAATCACCATTTCCATATAATTCCGGGGCTGAAGCAGATGTTGAGGCCGGTCTGTGACAGAATGCTGGGCTGTTCTCATTGTTAGGTTGTGTGGACACCCGATGTGCTCCCCACATACGTTACATTCCATTCTTACCATCTCTTTCTCTAATGTGTAGATTAGAACATATTGTTAAACAAGGCTTTCATTTAGTTATATTGTCATGCAAAAATTATTTATATTTTTATGCAATTGATAGAAAAAAAAATGTAACAAATTAAGAAAAAAATCCCTTCTTCTTACTTTGATCAGAGTTAAACCTCGTACACACGGGCCGATGGTTGGTCAACTGAACGTCCAACTTTTGTCCAAATTGGGCAATGGTGGTTTGGTCTAGCATACTAACGTGAACAAAGCCGAACGTAGTGACGCGTTCCGTGCGTAGAACGAGGAAGTTCAGGTGAATGTGATTTGTGAATTAGTAACACAGGTTACACGACCGAGCACTTCCTGGATTCTGAGCATGCGCGTTTGCACTTCCAACTTTTGGTTGGTCCACTTCTGTACACATGAGCCAACAATCGCTCAACTCTTTGTTGGACAACACAAGTTTTCTAGTCTCAGAAGTTGGACGACGATTGGAAATCGGCTGTAGAATCCTGCGTACACACGATCAGATTATCGGCCAACAGGCTGTTGGGCGACCGTTGTTGACCAACCATCAGACCGTGTGTACCGTAGTTTACAAAATAATCGTTACTATTGATAAAAAGTAACATTTTATTCTATAGGTTCTCCTATTTAACATGACACTACAAAGCTTTTTTCTTCTATTTAACATGTTACAATCCCTTCTTTTCTTCTATATTTCTAATATGTTGATTGGCAGAAATGACCATTTCCATATAATTCCGGGGCCGGAGTAGATGTTGAGGCCGGCCTGTAACAGAACCCTGGGCTGTTCTCATTGTTGGATTGTGTGACACCGGTGTGCTCCCCATATATATTAGAATCCATTCTTATCATCTCATTCTCTAATGTGTAGATCATAAGATATTATACATTGTCCCCACACAGCATGAACACAATGGACAGTCTGAAGTTAATGGCAAGTAAAAAAGTATAGGGTGACCCCACACACATAGAGATTTCAGGATTTCACTGCCATAGGGAACACCAGGTAGAATCTCCCAGGGTTCTGAGAAGCAGAATGGGATTATTGAGGATCTTTTATTTCTTCTATGGCGTCAAACCTCAGAGACAATACCAAGTACAACATACAATCAGATGAAGTCAAGACTTGTTATTAACTCCTTAGTGACAGAGGGTACACCAAGCTTAAAGAAGAGTTTCACCCCAAAGTGGAACTTCTGCTTTAAGGACTCCTCACCCCCTTACATACCACATTTGGCATGTCATACTTTTTGGGGGAAGGGGAAGCGGGTACCTAGTTTTGACAGGTACTTAGCTCCTACTTCTGCTCGGGCCACCTAGGTGGTTTGAGCGGGATTTCTCCTCTCCCCCTCCCTCCCTGTAATCTTGGGGCAGACATCACAGGTCCCAAAACATCTCTTGTCCAATGGGGAGGCACTGCTCACACTTGCAAAGCCGGCGCTAGGGAGAGATGAGGGAGAGAGCCGAGGGTTCAGGCGGCAGAATATCTGGACCATGTACAGGTGACTGTTACACTTTTTGTAGCTGATGACTTTTAATAAAAACAAAAACAGCTGGAACTCCGCTTTAATGCCTGAACACAATTTTGCAATTTTGACATGTGTTAGTAAAACCGTACATATCATCACAACTACTTAGAGTATTCAGGGGGAGAGTACCTTGTTTTTTCAGGACAAATTGGACTTTCTTTTTTTTATTTATAAAGGAAACTGGCCCAAAATAGTAAAAATATATATTTTTAAAATGTAGCTGTATATTTCTTGCTACTACCACAACTTACCACCAAAGAATAACCCCAAAATAGATTTTCCAGCTCCTGAAGATCGCAGCGATGCCACATACAGTATGTGTGTGTTAGTTGTATGTACCGCTAGTAGGGCACAGAAACAACAGTGGCCAGGGAGCGGCCCGTGACCCGGGCAGGTACCGGCTTCAGTGTAGAAGCAGAGTGACTTACTTGTGTACTGAATCCGGTGCCTGCCCGGGTCAGGGGCCCCTCCCCACTCCATTGTATAGATGAAGTGAAATGCTAATGGGAGGGAGATGCTGATGGCACCACAGAGCTGCTGCATAATAAAGGGCCCTGCGACGGGAGTAAAGAGCCCTGGATAAGTAGGAAGGTCCCTGGACCAGTGGCAATGGCCCCTGGGACGGGGCCCAAGGGGCCCTTCATGGTTTCTTGCACCAGGGCCCTGAAGGTTCTAGTCACGTCTCTGTGATCTGTGAGGATGGTTGGGTACTGGGTCTTCCCTGCCTCCCTCCTCAGGACCAGAGTAATGGTGTCCATAGAAGAAGGAGGATGGTTGGGTACTGGGTCTTCCCTGCCTCCCTCTTCAGAACCAGAGTAATGGTGTCCATAGAAGAAGTAGGAAGGTTGGGTGTTTGATCTTCCCAGCCTCCCTCTGCAGGACCAGAGTAACAGTGACCATAGAAGAAGGAGGATGGCTGGGTGTTGGGCCTACCAGCTGCTTTCTGCAGGCCCAGAGTAAAGGTGACCATAGAAGAAGGAGGATGGCTGGTTGTTGGGCCTACCAGCCGCCTTCTGCCGGCCCAGAGTAAAGGTGACCATAGAAGGAAGACAGTTGAATGTTGGGTGATTTAATTTCATCTGGCACCCGCCCTCAATGAGTGCGGGTGTTCTAAGCAAATGATGTTCCTTCTGTGATTGGTCAGGTGGTGGGTATTTCCTCCCCCCACAGACATGAGATCTTCCTTCAGAAATGGCTGCCCCAGCAGATTCTGATCTCAAACCTCAGACCCATTATGAGTTATAGAGATTCACACCAGGAAGGTAAACAGATCTGTAAGGGAGATAAAATGAAAGTACAAATTACTGCAAACATTTCTGACCGTGTCATGGATGTATCTACAGATGAGAGATGGTGGTCAGAAGATCCGACCACCAAATTACCTTCACACCATCATTTCTACAGAGACCCCCCTTATCAGTCTGAGGGGAACCAACATTCGTTTTCCTATCTGATTAATATTTCCAAACTCAAAGTACTCTTCCCAAACTTCACCTAATTGTAGATGGGGGAAGGGATTCCATTAACTCTTTTTCTGGAATTCCATGAATAACTGAACCGTCCCAACCCATAACCCCCTCCTGATACAGAGACAGGGCCTCTTTATAAAAAAAGATCGGTATTGGCAGTTTGTTTTTTTATAAGTTCTTTTCTGTTGTTATCTATTGTCACTTTCATCTCATTTCTGTGTTCATCTACAGATTGTCCTCTGTGATCCCCAGTGATGTGCATGGGAAGACACACGGCTTATACTTAGCTTCTGATTGGATGGTGGGCGGTTAGAACTCCATGAAGTTGAAATGTAAAACACTTTTTCCATAACAAATCCAATCAATGATAGAAATGTATCCATAGCAAAACATTCAGGAATATCAGGCATGGGAATCAAACATTTCTAAATCTTCACATAAATAATAAACCAAAAAATATTTTATTACAAAATAAAAATAAAATGCTTTCAGAAATATTTATCCCTACAATTATCCCTCTCTTTACTTTTCCTACACAAATGAAATTTCCCCTTAGTAGGAATTGGGATTTTCAGGGCACAGATGATGAAATCCAATTGTATGTGAAAAATATATTTATTGTAATAATACACTTGATAAAAAACAGATATATCAAAAAGGCATCATAAAAACAACCATACAGTACTTATAGTCAAGTAGAAGTGGATGTTTTAGGACAATTATTCTCTTGTATGATACATGATGCTTGCCTAGTCGCCCGACATGTTTCAGGATATTCTCATCCCTTCTTCAGGGGCATTTAGACAGACAAGAACAAAACTTCCACTGTGAAATATATACAGGTAAAGGTTATCTTGACATACTGAAAAGTAATGGACAGCATACATATTGACAAATATACACTCTTACATCTCCTCCGTTACCTTATTGTACCGTGCTTCAGCCCCCCTCCAGTAGATAGCCACCCGACAAATCACAGCCCCCGGGAGGGTAGATGCGAAGATCGACCCAGGATTGAAAAAGCCCGGGGGGAGGGGCCGCAAGTAAGCCAGTGTCCCACTGAACTCCCAAAAAGATTGGTCCCCGGATGAGACACCCCCAACAGGAACCAAGGTCACAGGGCCCAGGGCAGACCAGGTTCAAAAACTCTATGGAAAAAAGAGAGCAAGGTCTATTGGCCAAGGAGTAACCATCTTATAGTAAAATCAACCAAACCAGCCAATAGGCTGGCTTGAACTATTCAAATTGCCCTTAGGCGCAAAGAATAACATGAAAAATTCCCAGCGGCTTACCCTATATGAAGAATCCTGATACTTGGCCTGGCTTAGCACCGTTAAGTGAGCGACAGCCTGTCGCAAGGTGGCGTGGTGTGGGACCTTTTAAATAAGACCGCATTCTTCATATAGGGTAAGCCGCTGGGAATTTTTCATGTTAGTCTTTGCGCCTAAGGGCAATTTGAATAGTTCAAGCCAGCCTATTGGCTGGTTTGGTTGATTTTACTACAAGATGGTTACTCCTTGGCCAATAGACCTTGCTCTCTTTTTTCCATAGAGTTTTTGATTTTCATCCGGGGACCAATCTTTTTGGGAGTTCAGTGGGATACTGGCTTACTTGCGGCCCCTCCCCCTGGGCTTTTTCAATCCTGGGTCGATCTTCGCATCTACCCTCCCGGGGGCTGTGATTTGTCGGGTGGCTGTCTACTGGAAGGGGGCTGAAGCACGGTACAATAAGGTAATGGAGGAGATGTAAGAGTGTATATTTGTCAATATGTATGCTGTCCATTTCTTTTCAGTATGTTAAGATAACCTTTACCTGTATATATTTCACAGTGGAAGTTTTGTTCTTGTCTGTCTAAATGCCCCTGAAGAAGGGATGAGAATATCCTGAAACATGTCGGGCGACTAGGCAAGCATCATGTATCATACAAGAGAATAATTGTCCTAAAACATCCACTTCTACTTGACTATAAGTACTGTATGGTTGTTTTTATGATGCCTTTTTGATATATCTGTTTTTTATCAAGTGTATTATTACAATAAATATATTTTTCACATACAATTGGATTTCATTATCTGTGCCCTGAAAATCCCAATTCCTACTAAGGGGAAATTTCATTTGGGTATCAATATTCTGGGATGCGAGGCACATAGGGTTTTAATTGCCCAAGTGATCAGTAATCGTCATTATCTCTTTACTTTTCTTCCTTTCACTTAGACATCACACAGCCACTGTATCCTTCCAATGTCATCCCTCCACCGTTATCCCTCCACCATTGTCCCTCCACTATTGCCCCTCCACCATTGTCCCTCCACCTTTATCTCTCCACCATTATCTCTCCACCATTATCCCTCCACCGTTATCCCTCCACCTTTATCTCTCCACCATTATCCCTCCACCATTATCCCTCCACCGTTATACCTCCACCGTTATCCCTCCACTGTTATCCATATACAGTTATCCCTCCATCATTATCCCTCCATCATGATCTTTCCACCGTTATCCCTCCACCTTTATCTCTCCACCATTCTCCCTCCACCATTCTCCATCCAACATTATCCCTCCGCCATTATCCCTTCACCGTTATCTCTCCACCGTTACTCCTCCACCATTATACCTCTACCATTTTGCCTCCACTGTTATCCCTACACAGTTATCCCTCCATCATTATCCCTCCACCGTTATCCTTCCACCATTATACCTCCACTTTTATCCCTCCACCATTATCCCTCCACCATCATCTCTCCATTATACCTCCACCATTATCCCTCCACCATTTTCCCTCCACTGTTATCCCTACACAGTTATCCCTCCATCATTATCATTCCACCATTATCCTTCCACCGTTATCCCTCCACCATTATACCTCCAATTTTATCCCTCCACTTTTATCCCTCCACTTTTATCCCTCCACCATTATCCCTCCACCATTCTCCCTCCAACATTATACTTCCACCATTATCTCTCCACTATTATCCTTCCACCATTATCTCTCCACCATTATCTCTCCACCATTATTCCTCCACCATTATCTCTCCACCATTATCCTTCCACCATTATCCTTTCACCATTATCCCTCCACCATTATCCCTCCACCATTATCTCTCCACCATTGTCCCTCCTCCATTATCCCTCCACCATTGTCCCACCACTGTTATCCCTCCATCATTATACGTCCACCGTTATCCCTCCACTGTTATCCCTCCACCGATATCCCTCCACTGTTATCCCTCCACCCTTATCCCTTCACCACTATCTTCCAATGTCCATAGTGTCTGATATAGAAAGTGAGGGGATTTCCTATATAATCGATTTTTCTCGAGAGCTGGAATCAAGGAACCTTCCCATGGTGTCACCTGTTTAGGAGGAGATTTCCTCTCACTTTGGAGAGATTTAGTCTGATTTCCTGTCATGTCTCCAGGGGGTCTGCCTTCCCCCACCCCCCACATTCATACCACGGTCACAATTACTGAGATCACTTTTATTTTAGTCCTCAGCCTGGCTGACACTTGGCTTGAACCCAATTGGGTGGGGGATCCAACTGTCCCTTCTTTTTGGAATCAGATCCCTCTGTCCCTCTTTCTCCTCAGTTGTCCCTCTTTGATCATTACTTGTCCCTTTTTGGTCTGATAAAATCTGCTATTTCAATATCAAAAATGTTATATTATACTAAACCTTCCATCCTTCCATCCATCCTCTATAGTATTGATTTGTAACTTTGTACAGCCAGTAGAGGGGAAAAGTAATGGCTAGAAAAGCACACGGGGCAAAACCAATCATTGATTTGCATAATAAATAATCCCAAACCCTGTGACTGAGGTGTGGCCGAGGTTCTTCCTTCGCCTTCATACTGACTTCTGTGTCTTTTTGTCATTTCAGAATTTTGGGAGGTCTGTTATGAAGGAGAGGGGGTGTCATGCGTCCCCCATATGTAGAAAGTCTGGAAATGTATTTTTTGTTTCCTGCAGCAGAAGATCTCAGAGAAGGGAAGAACGGGTTCATATTTTTCCAGTTCTATCCATATTCCATTTGTAATTCTAGAGCTTCTCTCCCATTAGGTGACAAAACCCTCCACTATACTAACCCTCCATAGAGATCTGTGGCCTTCGCTGTAGCAGATGATCAGTAGAGAAATCCAGAACAACAAAGTCAATGGAACATTCTATCCCACCTCATTCATCCTGGTTGGGATTCCTGGACTAGAAGGAGCTTATAAGTGGGTCGGTGCCGTTGTTTGCCTATGTTATGTTCTGGCATTGTTGGGAAATACGATGCTCCTGGCTGTCATCTCAGCCTCTTCTGTCCTCCACAAGCCTATGTTTATTTTCCTTTCTCTGTTGGCCTCCAATGACGCCCTTCTATCCACGTGCGTAGCTCCAAAACTTCTGTCTGTCTGCTGGTTCCAGAAGAGACTCATTAGTTTTGACTAATGTCTAATCCAGATGTTGCTCATCCATTCTTTCACCAGTTTTGAGTCGGGCCTTTTGCTTGGTATGTCCTTTGACCGCTATATTGCCATCTGTCAACCGCTCAGGTATGGGTCCATAATGACCAATACCATCATCGTTAAACTGGTCATCTTCTTACTGCTCAGAGCGGTCACCTTGCTTTGTCCCTGCATAATTTTGATCCAGAGATTTCCAGCATTTAGAACCAACATTGTGCCCCATTCATACGGTGAGCCCATGGCAATTGTCAAACTTGCTGCTGCCGACATCAGAATAAACAGTGCTTTGGGGTTGGCTGTGGCATCCACAATCTTGGGAGTAGATCTGCTGTTTATCCTGGTATCCTACTGCGCCATCTCCCATGCCGTCTTCAGCCTTCCATCTAAAGATGCCCGGCTGAAGACCTTTGACACCTGCATACCTTTTTTTTCATGGTCTCGCCCTCTTCACTTTCCTGTCCCACCGGTATGGCGGTAAAAGGATTCCACCTTATGTTCATATAATTCTAGCTGATACCTACCTTCTAGTCCCACCCATGCTAAATCCAATTATTTATGGAGTGAAGACCAAACTGATTCGGGAGCAAGTCTGGAAAGCTTTGTATAAATGTCAAAGCCCTCATGTAAAGTGACTGAATCTATAGAGCTGATGTATCCTTGGTGTGCCCACCACTACTATGCTTCCTACACATCCAACCACCTATCCTTCACATTTTATACAACAAATGATTATAATCTTTCCCAGGTTATGTGTGACAAAAGTGAGGATCCTGCATGCCCACCACAGTTGAATCATTGCCTGCAGCCTTCCTGTTACAATGATAGGTGGTGGGCAGGCAAAACATTTATGACAGACAGGTGGTAGGGGTAGGTACTACACTGTGGCTGGATCTTGCCCACCACTACCATCTGTATGTAGATTCTTGGAACATTCTGTGTGCCATGCTGAAGGTCTCCTTTTGTCCAGTGATGGTACAGGCAGGAAAGTGGCCAGCATGATTGAAACCAATGTAATATCATCACATGCATAGTAGCGATCAAAGCAATTATTGTAAATGTAAATTGCATTACACTGAAGATGATATGTGTGAGCGAAGGATGGACAGGTGGGCCTGCTAGATCCCAGTAATAGGATCTCAACTATGGCTGGGCAACCACCAAAGGGCACTGCGGTCACCTATATTCTCTATAATAGTATATTCACAGAGGAGACAAAGCAAGATCCAAGAGTATATGACTGAAAAAACTACTAATTGTTTTTTACAATTACTTTGATAACCCCACTGCCTTGTAGTTGTATTCATTACCCACCATTGGTTATATATGTGCACATATATATATATACACAGTATCTCACGGAAGTGAATACACCCCTCACATTTTTGTAATTAATTTATTCTATCTTTTCATGTGACAACACTGAAGAAATGACACTTTGCTACAATGTAAAGTAGTGAGTGTACAGCTTGTATAACAGTGCAAATTTGCTGTCCCCTCAAAATAACTCAACACACATCCATTAATGTCTAAACTGCTGGCAACAAAAGTGAGTACACCCTTAAGGAAAAATGTCCAAATTGGGCCCAATTAGCCATTTTCCCTCCCCGGTGTCATGTGATTTGTTAGTGTTACAAGGTCTCAGGTGTGAATGAGGAGCAGGTGTGTTAAATTTGGTGTTATCGCTCTCACGCTCTCATACTGGTCACTGGAAGCTCAACATGGCAACTCATGGCAAAGAACTCTCTGAGGATCTGAAAAAAAGAATTGTTGCTCTACATCAGTGGTTCTCAACTCCGGTCCTCGGGACCCACCAACAGGCCAGATTTTAAGTATTACCTTGGGGAGATGCAGACTAGAATAATGCAATCACTGAGCAGCAAATGATATCACCTGTGATGTATTTCAGTTATCCTGCAAACCTGGCCTGTTGGGGGGTCCCGAGGACCGGAGATGAGAACCACTGCTCTACATAAAGATTGCCAAGACCCTGAAACTGAGCTAACGCATGGTGGCCAAGACCATATAGTAGTTTAACAGGACAGGTTCCACTCGGTCGACCAAAGACGTTGAGTGCAGTGCTCAGCATCATATTCAGAGGTTGTCTTTGGGAAATAGACGTATGAGTGCTGCCAGCAGCGTTGCAGAGGTTGAAGAGGTGGGGGGGGTCAGCCTGTCAGTGCTCAGACCATACGCCGCACACTGCATCAAATTGGTCTGCATGGCTGTCATCCCAGAAGGAAGCCTCTTCTAAAGATGATGCACAAGAAAGCCTGCAAACAGTTTGCTGAAGACAAGCAGACTAAGGACATGGATTACTGGAACCATGACCTGTGGTCTGATGAGACCAAGATAAACTTATTTGGTTCAGATGGTGTCAAGCGTGTGTGGCAGCAACCAGGTGAGGAATACAAAGACAAGTGTGTCTTGCCTACAGTCAAGCATGGTGGTGGGAGTGTCATGGTCTGGGGCTGCATGAGTGCAGCCATCACTTTGGAGCTACAGTTCATTGAGGGAACCATGAATGCCAACATGCACTGTGACCTACTGAAGCAGAGCATGATCCCCTCCCTTCAGAGACTGAGCCGCAGGGCAGTGTTCCAACATGATAACGACCCCAATCACACCTCGGAGATGACCACTGCCTTGCTAAAGAAACTTAGGGTAAAGATGATGGACTGGCCAAGCATGTCTCCAGACCTAAAACCTATTGAGCATCTGTGGGGCATCCTCAAATGGAAGGAGGAGGAGCGCAAGGTCTCTAACATCCCCCAGCTCCGTGATGTCGTCATGGAGGAGGGTAAGAGGACTCCAGTGGCAACCTGTGAAGCTCTGGTGAACTCCATGCCCAATTTGGGTCCAATTTGGACATTTTCACTTAGGGGGTGTACTCACTTTTGTTACCAGCGGTTTAGACATTAATGGCTGTGTGTTGAGTTATTTTGAGGGGACAGCAAATTTACACTGTTATACAAGCTGTACACTCACTACTTTACATTGTAGCAAAGTGTCATTTCTTCAGTGTTGTCACATGAAATAAAATGTTTACAAAAATGTGAGGGGTGTACTCATTTTTGTGAGATACTGTATATACAAGGGCCCTTGTAAAGAAACGGTCAATAGTGTCACAAGGGATGATCTGGCAAAGCCGGTTGGGTGCTGGTAGTACATGTGGGCTTGATGCCTCCAATCCCCATCATGCACACCACAAGCATCAGAGTTTGATGTTTACATCATCACCACACATGAAATACATCACATGTAAGTGTAAGGGAACTTCTCTTCTCTAAGACCTGGAGGATTTCTTGGTTGGGGCTTCAGGTTCAGGTCAACCATGAGAATGACTAGAACCCAAACATCTTGCAGTTCCCCAAGCAGAAAAATGAAATGGCCAGATTTGGCCAGTTTGCCTGCCTGCCGAACCTGCGTCTGCTGCAACCGGAAGTCATTCATTTAGTGGCAGAATTATTGCTGTCATTAAATGAGAAGCCCCGCATGTTGGTTCCTGGAATGCTGACACTCAGACTGCAAGGCATCATTGCTAGGATGAAGGCAAATGCACATTGTCATTGGTTGCTGGGATGAAGATGGCCGGCTGCACCCCAGCAACCAATAATACTATGTGGCTCAGCCACTTGCATTTTGGCCTTGAAAAGGGCCATGAAAAAAAGAACAAAACAAGAATCGTCTCCCATAGACTTCAGCTGGGTTCGGGAGCTATGTTCAAGCTTTGCGGTTTTTAGGCTTGGTTCACAAATCGCCCTTCAAATTGAAGCCATGCCAATTCACTTAACACTACTCTTGATCTTTAGGTGGACTGTATGCCTAAGCAATTTGTTAAAGTGACTTTGTCACTAAAATATAATTCAGTCCTACCTGTAAATGTTTCCTCCTGCTGCCTGCACCACCCTGCTTAAAGCCTGCTCAGGAACTTCGGATATTTAGCTGTATTTCAAAAATCCAGAATTCCAAGCAATGACCTGGGAGACATGGGATCGATCGATCAACTTGGGTACAACAGCCTGCCAGATTCACTCCGTCTCAGGGAAAAGACAACGGCCCAGCAGGAGGTATTCCTGCATCAACACTGTCTGTGGTTACAGGAAATACATTTTCTCCATGCATGGCCAGCCTTACAGGAGAAAGGTGGACAAGGGAAATCAGGAGCCAGTCTTTTGCCACCGCACATTTCCTGGTGTTTTTGTTGGGGGTGACCGGCCTCTGCTCCATTAATGTTGTGGGGGAGAGACTTCTCAGTCATTCTCCTTGGTTCCTTAGCATCAATAAAGCATTCATGTGACTTTGTTGTTGTCACTAAGGGAGGCCCAGCATAGGACTTGTGTGTCCTCTTCTGTGGGCTCCAAGCTCCACCTTGGTCAGGAGTATTAGGATACCAAATGCTGATCTCCCAGATGTGATCAGATCCATGTAACTGCACAAATAAGACTGGGCCCAAGTCATCTGCAATTATAATAAGTTTTATTAATAATAAAACCACAAGCAGTGTACAAGCAATAGTGAAACACACATGGCAAGTGAAACCCAGTGAAAAACTACCAAACTAACAGCTAACTATAATACACTATATACAAAGCAAGGGGAGGGATTGGGTAAGGCCGAATTAGGCAGGTGGGGCAAGAAACAGCAGGTGTGATGAGCCAGGAAGGGTGAGGAAGAATAAGAATCAGGAACAAGAGGAGAAGGCAGAATCAGCAGGCATGGGGGAATGGGTTCAAGGCAGCAAGGGTCAGGGTAGCAGGCACAGATGCAGGATCACGGGTTCATGGGCAGCAGGATCAGGATGTTTGACACACAGAGCAGAATGCAGAGGAACTGTGGGAATATAGAAGAGGGGCTAAATACCCTCCCAGCAGCCATAATCAGGTGAGGCTAATTTCTGGGATCTGCTGACTACTGGGAAACACCTTCTGGTAGACAAGGGGACTGCACCCTTCAGATCCAAGAATAACAGAGCAGCCAGCAGGTGATGTAGTCCCTGAAAGGGAGCTCGTGTCCAACTTGGATACAGACCTCCCGCTAGATTTTGGCAGTCATCTTTGGGTTCAGGAGAGCTGTATATATATTTTTTCCCTGTGTCATTAAAGGGATAGGACCCCACCTGGTAGGGAGTGTTATAGGGATAGGACCCCACCTGGTAGGGACAGGTAATCTCTAGAACAGATTCAGTCCAGCAGTCAGGACAGATTGAACTCAAGGAGATCCTCGGAAGCCTAGGTTCTGTATGCACTTTGGGAAGTTTTGTCTGTAAGATGGAAGCCTGGAGAACTGTCCAGTGATTGTAGAAATTGTTAGAGTTTCTATGAATAATCAATTATATTTTATCATTTCTTATTTTTGAACTACGTGGCAAAGCATGTGAACCATAGAAAGCTTCTAAACAGGCCAAGAGACAAAGGTCTTATTAACGTGCAGCTGATCTGTAGAATTTATAAATGATGTATCTGAAATAATCAGTGCAGCACATCAGTGCCATAATAATATAGAATCTTCAAAAAAATAACTCTCAGCTTATTTCTGAAATATGAATTATCTCTACTTCTGAAATAATATCTGTGATATAAATCTGAAACCTTATCCCCTCTTTAGTCTATGAAACAAGACTATTTTTTTATTACCAAATATAATGCGCTTGCTCTCTTCTTCATAAATTGTGGCCGATCCTACAAAGGCTTCAAAGGGGCGCTGCAAATCAGAGCATTTTTTTTCTTTTAACCACTTGTCGACCGCCAACCACAGGTTGACGGCGACAAAGTGGCTTGATATCGCAAACCGCCATCATACGACGGCGGCTGCGAGATCGCGCACTGTGAGCGTGCGCCGTCGGGGGCGCGCCCGCACGCTCACTGTGTTTGGGGGGCCAGGGAGCGGGTGCGGCGGACTCGATCGCCGCCGGCTACCCGCGATACCCCCCCCCCGCACTGAAAGAACGGAGGTCCATGTAAGTAAACACGGACCTCCGTTCTGTGAAAGGGGGAAGGGCTGTGATCACAGCCTTCCTCTACATGGAAGCTGTGATCACTTCCCTTCCCCTGCTAGGGCAGCCCACACACAGTTAGAACACGCCCAGGGAACACAGTTAACCCTTAGAGCGCCCCCTGCAGATTAACCCCTTCACTGCCAATGACATTTACACAGTAATCAGTGCATTTTTATAGCACTGATCGCTGTATAAATGCCAATGGTCCCAAAAAAGTATCAAAATGGCCCGACGTGTCCGCCGCAATATCACAGTACCGCTAAAAATCGCAGATCACCGCCATTACTAGTAAAAAATTTAAAAAAATAAAAACCCCAGAAATGAATTCTCATCATCCGTAAACGCGGCCAAACCAATCAAACGCTGATCGCAATTTTTTTTTATCACAAATATGAGGAAGAATATACATTTCTGTATTTTTTTGTATTTTTTTTTTTTGGATTTGTATTTTAGCAAAAAGTAAGAAATTGGGTTTTTTTTGCAAAATTGTCGCTCTTCTTTTGTTTATAGCGGCGATCAGAAATGACGCAGCGATGATCAAATACCACCAAAAGAAAGCTCTATTTGTGGGGAAAAAAAGACGCAAATTTCGTTTGGGTACAACGTCGCACGACCGCGCAATTGTCAGTTAAAGCAACGCAGCGCCGAATCGCAAAAAGTGCTCTGGTCCTAAAGTGTGAAATCCTTCCGGGGCTGAAGTGGTTAATTGTTAAACAAATGGACACTATTTTTTTTTTCTTAAAGATGCAATACGGCAGCTCAATCAGCCGGTCTAAAAAGGGTTAATAACTGCAGCACTAAACTGTAAAAGGTTTCTCTCTTCAGTCTCTGAATCAAGACTTTTTTTATTAATTTCAGGTGCAATCTGTCCACTGAGTCCCCCAGAAACTGCTGCCTGCCCATACCGGCTCAAGATCTCTGTTACAAGTCTGTATTATTATTTCACCTTCATTCCCCTAAAACATTCATTATTTGTTTAATTTCCAGAAGCTTATTCTCTCCCTCAGGAATTACGGCCTATCCTGCAAAGGCTCCAAAGATGTGCTGCAAATGTGTGACATCTAACATGGCTGTCAGGTAGAGGGGAGGGAAATGGATGTCTGCCACCAAAAAATCATCACACGGGGACTTATGTCCCCTGTGTAATGAAAAAAAGTTGGAGTAAAAACGTTTTAAAATAAATACATAATATACCGTATAAAAAATTTAAGTTACACCCAAGAATAAAAAATCCCACTCAAAAAATGGCCACCCCACCTCCATATAAATACAAATACCCACATAAATGCCCACGTCGGGGGCCCCTATGCGTGAAAATGCCAATTCCTAGACTTGTGCAGAGCAAACAAATTAGCTTAGTATTGTTTTGTTTTTCGATTCGTTGTTTACATAAATTTGTTTAGTTAGATTCGTTCCATTCCAATATAAATTGTTTTCCAGTTTCCAAAGAGAATAAAATAGAATAGAAAATAAAGGAATAGAATAGAAAAAAATAGAATACAATAGGAAAGAACATAACAGAAAATAAAATAAAATAATAGAGAAAAACAGAACAAAATAAGATAGAAAATAAAAGAACAAAATGGAATAGAATAGAATAAAAAAATAACAGAATGAAATAGATTATAACCATCTTCTGAAATTCAAATAGAATGGAAAGAAATGGAATTAAAAAACAAAAGAATAGAAATAATATAACCATTTTCCAAAATTCAAGTAGAATCAATTTGAAATTGAATAGAAAAGAATAGAATATTGCACAATAGTATAGAAAAAAATCTGAATAGAATAGAATGAATGTAACAATCTTCCTATTCTAATTTATTCTTTTCTATTCAAATTCGAATTGATATTTGAATTCTGGGAAATAATTATATTCTATCCCATTCTATTGTTTTTTTAATTCTATTCTCTTTAATAAAGGGTCTTAAGTTTATAGTTAAGCTTAAACTTATCTTTTCTTATTTAATCTTATCCTTCTAACAATGTAAGTAAGATAAGATAAGTCTAAAAAAAGATATGATAACACGTTATAAGATAAGAAAAGATAAGTTAAAGTTTAACTAAGATGAACTTAAAACCTTTTACCAATATAATAAAGATAAGAAAACAAAAAATTAAGGTAAAGAAAGGTAAGATAAACTTAAAGTCTTCTACCAATATTAGATAAAGTAAGACAATAAAAAAATAAGATAAGATAAGGTAAAACAAGAAAATAA
>BLSH010088220.1:109433-120706 GCA_018402905.1 Glandirana rugosa | reverse complement strand
GACATTAGAGTGTAAGCTCCTCTGGTACAGAGACTGATGTGACTGGCTAAGTGATCTCTGTACAGCACTGTGGTATATGTCAGAGCTATATGAATGTATAATAATAGTGTGTGACTGTGGGGGGAGGGGCATTAGAGTGTTAGCTCCTCTGGTACAGAGACTGATGTGACTGGCTCAGTGATCTCTGTACAGCACTGCGGTATATGTCAGAGCTATTTAAATGTATAATAATATTAGTTTGTGACTGTGGGGGGAAACATTAGAGTGCAAGCTCCTCTGGTGCAGAGACTAAGAGCTTAGTTCATGTCTTGTGATACATAGTTATTTGTGGAAAAAAAGGACATCAATTTTATTTCGATACAACGTCGCACGTGCACGCAATTGTCAGTTAAAGCAACGCAGTGCCGTATTGGAAAAAGGGGCCTGGTCGTGAAGGTGGTAAAACCCTCCGGGGCTGAAGTGGTTAAGGAGCTACAAAGGTTTGTCTCTCTGCCTTTAGAACGGTTCCCCTGGACAAGTCCCCAGCCTCCTCCCTTCCCGTTCTTTCACAGCTTATTGTTACAACTTTGCGTTTTTTACCCTGCCAGTAGTTGATTGGTTTAAATAGAGTAACTGATGCACAAACTATAGAGATCACTAAAATTCAGAAGGCAGCAGCCAACACAGATAGGATAAACCCAAATTCCACGAAAAGCAAAGTAAAACAAATATGGGTGTAGCACTTACCCAACTAACCAAAAACATCCAAATCAAATGAATCAACATTCAAAACATAAAATATGCATATCAAAATTATTCACCAAAAATGTGTCATAATAACACTTAATAATAAAGAGTAATGTGTCATAAAAATATATAGATGTGAAATAGTAATAAGCAATTCAGTGTCAAAAAGTGCAACTATAATCTGACCCACAAGAGGTCACCACAAACATTAGCAAAGTAAAGTAGGTGACTAATACAAGGGAATGTAGGCTTCTTCTAATCACTTGCAGTACCACTTTACACCACAGAGTGTCACTAAAGGGAAAAAAGGTAGCAGCCTTTCTCCTGTGACTACTTAGGCTGATTTAGCTCAACATGTCTCAGGGGACACCGAATGGTCAAAACAAAAATGTGTAAAATAAATATAAAGCAAAGCAAATTGTATAAAGCAAATATTCACCAGTGATTCCAACTATTAATAAGGTGCTTATATCATTGTAATATTTAAAAATATAAAAAATAAATATATAAGTAATTATCAAAAACAGTCCTTGATTGTGCAGAAATATATATAAATGCAATAATTAATAGAGGCTAGGGCACATCATGGGTGGAGTGTGACTGAATTCCAGCAAGTTGGGCTGTGGTACCCTGTGCCTTCCTCTCTCTCTCCCCTATGGAGGATATCTGTCACTCTTTGTGTGATAAAACACTTATTTATCTGAGGATCCGATATCAACGTTTATACTGCACTTTTTGGCACTTTTTTGGAACTCTATCACTTTTTTACTTGTTTACAAGAACTTGATTAATTATTGCATTTATATATACTTCTGCACCATTCTGTGTCACCAGAGACATGTTGAGCTAAATCAGCCTAAGTAGTCACAGGAGGAAGGCTGCAACCTTTTTTCCCTTTAGTGACACTCTGTGGTTTAAAGTGGTACTGCAACTGATTAGAAGAAGCATATGTTCCATTAATTAGTCACATCCTTTACTTTGCTAATGTTTGTGGTGACCTCTTGTGGGTCAGATTATAGTTGCACTTTTTGACACTGAATTGCTTATTACTATTTCACACCTATAATTTTTTATGGCACATTACTCTTTATTATTAAGTGTTATTATGACACATTTTTGGTGAATAATTTTGATATGCATATTTTATGTTTGGAATGTTGATTCATTTGATTTGGATATTTTTGGTTAGTTGGGTAAGCGCTACACATATATTAGGTAATTGGTTTCTTATTCGTTCCTGATGTGGGCTTTGGGTAGTTGCACTCTTTTCTAGAACTGTTGGTGAGGATGGGTTGCTGAACTATGGTATGTAGCTGGGTGCCCACAATCAAACTATGACTGGCACCATGGGTAATGGATAATTGGATGTTAATGGTTGGTTTGCTGGCTGTTTTGCTGACTCAGTAAAGCTGTAGACTTTCTCTTTCCAAAATAAGCAATTTATGGCGATGATTTGGCCAAGAACCTCATCCTTCCCCCTCCTGATAGGGATGATGATTTCTGTGTTGCATTCCATACTTTGTTTCTCGGAAGTTAAGTCTTTCTTATTTAACACACAGTCTTACCAGTGATAACTTACCGTGGGGTTAGGCATTCCATGATACAAAAACGGCAGCACTTCTCCCTTCCATCACAGTCAGCGTCCTTTGTACATTTATCTGGAGGGGTGGTGGCGTAGTGCGGGCAAATCCAAGTCCTGGGTGGGCACCTTCCAGGTTTAACAACTGGATAGAGGTAGAATTAAAAATAGGTTATAATCATCACACTCTACAGTATATGGTCAGGTCAGGGACAATTGTGTAAGGAGGTGATATGACCCCTCCTACCTTTGATTACATCATAGCAATGATGGCATATAGACCTTCTTGTCTGTGGAGGTTCTCATGTATCCAGGGCATGGTATTAGTCACTTTTTACTAGATCTTTTCTATAATATTGATTATATTTTATTGCTTATCCAAGTAACTTCTTTAGCTCTAAAATGTGTCAGAAACACACCCCAGTTTTTATAGCAACACAATTAACTTTGACGATTTGCCACCCGCTAATAGTATATTTACTGCTAGCGGGCGGCAGCTGCGGGCACCCATGGTGGACACAGTAGATTACTCTGCTGGTTGCCCAACCGCTGTGAGAGGCCAGGGTATCATGTGATCACTATTATTGGTCATAGCGATCACATGATTACTATGTAAACTAAACAGCCATGAATGCCTTTACTTACTATTTAGATGCTGTGAGTGGCCCACAGCTATCACATGGTACCTGGGCCAATCACAGCACCCTGTACCATGTGATTAGCTGTAGCCAAATCACACATCACAATAGTAAGCAATAGACATGTGCATGATGAAAACATTTGTTTCATTTCGTTTTGATTTGTTATTGAAGCTATTTCCTGTTATTGAATTTTGTTGATTCGGTTGTTTCGTTTTCGGGATTCGTATTCGGAATTCGTGTTGAAAATTCCATATGCTGTTTTCGAATTACTTTCAAACTCACCTGTGTTTTTTTTCAACGCTAAGCATTCGTTGGAAGTGAGGAAATGTGAATATTTTCTTTTCGATTCAAATGTGGCAGCCAAAATGTTTACATAGAAGTTAGAACTGACTGACAAAATGAAGTTCAGACATAAGATAATTATTTATTTTTCGAAGTACACTACTTAATATTACTAAAATACTAATATATTATAAGTACTATTAAAATAGTAATATATTATAAGTACTGCTAAAATAGTAATATATTATAAGTACTACTAAAATAGTAATATATTATAAGTACTACTAAAATAGTAATATATTGAGCTGGGCACCACTAATCTTCTATATGCTTTTTTCTAATTACTTTCTAATTTGTCTTTTTTTCTACTCTAATCGTTCATTTGAATTGATAAAATTTGAATCGTGAGAATCGAATATTTACTTTTTCGATTAGAATGCGGCTGAAATGTTGATAGAAATTAGAATGCATTTTGCTTTCTGAACTGACTGACAAATGCAATTCAAACATAAGACATTTATTTTATTTTCTTAGTACTTATGTAAAATTATAGGCATATTTTGGGCAGCACTACCATAATGCAATGCTCAGCAATATGTTTACAAATCAATTTCGAATGGAATTCGATGTAAAATCTAATTTGAAGTTCAATTCAAAATTCAGACAAATTTTGTTTCGTCATTTGGACATTCGGAAAAATTTGTCAGGGTTTGGATTTGGGTATTCAGTTATAGCCGAATTCGCAAATAGCGAAAATTTGTCCAAATATATATTCGGAACGAAACGACCCGCACATGTCTAGTATGCAAGCTATCATGAATGAAAGCCATTCATGACAGCTAACACTATTGCTTATAACTGTGATCATCACTGTTATAAGCAATAATAGTGTAAAAAAAAAATAATAATCTCTGATCACCCCCCACAATGGTGACACTGAACTACCCTGATGAGAGTATGTAAAAAAAATCTTTAACTACTTGCCGACCACCAACCGCAGGTTGACGGCGACAAAGTGGTTCCATATTGCAAACCGCCAACATACGACGGCAGCTGCGAGATCGTGCACTGCGACTCGATCTCCGCCGGCTACCCGCGATGTCCCCCCCCGGAGTGAAAGAACGGAGGTCCGTGTAAGTAAACACGGACCTCCATTCTGTGAGGGGGGGGAGGGCTGTGATCACAGCCTTCCTCTACATGGAAGCTGTGATCACTCCCCTTCCCCTGCTAGGGCAGCCAACACACAGTTAGAACACGCCCAGGGAACACAGTTAACCCCTAGAGCGCCCCCCCCCAGGGTAACCCCTTCACTGCCAATGGCATTTACACAGTAATCAGTGCATTTTTATAGCACTGATCACTGTATAAATGCCAATGGTCCCAAAAAAGTGTCAAAATGGTCCGACATGTCCGCCCTAATATCGCAGTACCGCTAAAAATCGCAGATCGCTGCCATTACTCGTAAAAAAAAAAATAATAAAAACCCCAAAAATTAAATCTCATCATTTTGCGCAAACCAATCAATAAATGCTGATTGCGATTTTTTTTTATCACAAATACGAGGAAGAATATAAAATTGGCCAAAACCGTTGAAAAAAAGTTTTTTTATATATTTTTTTGGATTTGTATTTTAGCAAAAAGTAAGAAACTTGTTTTTTTTTTTTTTTTGCAAAATTGTCGCTCTTCTTTTGTTTATAGCGGCGATCAGAAATGACGCATCAGTGATCAAATATCACCAAAAGAAAGCTCTATTTGTGGGAAAAAAAGGACGCAAATTTCATTTGGTTACAACATCGCACGACCGTGCAATTGTCAGTTAAAGCAACGCAGTGCCGAATCGCAAAAAGTGCTCTGGTCCTACAGTGTGAAATCCTTCCGGGGCTGAAGTGGTTAAAAAATGTAAAAACATGAAAAAAAAGGTTATTATTATTATTTATTCATATTCTTACATGCTGTCACCAGTTAGTATCCTTGATCACTGCTACACCAGTCATATGATGATGCTGTACTGCACTGGTGACAGAATATACAAAAAATAATGTGGAAAAAACCCTTAAACATTTGTTAATTTCTTCATTTTTTATAAAACTGTGACAAAAAAATGACAACTTCAAAAAACCATGCCTCTTACTAAATACACCAGACTGTCTACTTATCAAAAATTGGCAATTTGGGGCTATTTGTGCTTCCCTGGCATTTTAGGGCCTCAAGAAATGAGATAGGCTGTCAGTACATCAGGATTGATCGATCTTCAAATAAATATACTAAATGGCAGCCCGCGGTCCAAACGCAGACTGAGTCACTGTCCAATTCAGACCGCGGTGGTCCCACCATTTGGGAGCCCTTTCTTCCCCAGACCTCGTTTTGTAATCCACACAAGGCCAACAGCCGGAGGCAGAACAGTTCTGGATAGAGGATGGGAGCTGCCTAAGGTTACCAAGCAAGTGGTTTACTGATAGGATGAAGGGTGGTCCTAGCAAGCAATCGCTATCTTGCAGCTCCTGCCCTCCACCCAGACATGCTGTGCCTCCCGCCCTCTGATCTGTCTTTGTAAGGTAGGACAGTAAGGGGGCCAAAGTTGAAGGGTGGCTGATGTGAAAAGGAGCTGAGGAGTGAATAAGGGGGGAGCTGAGGATTGCAATGCAGGGGGGTCTAAACATATTCAAGTGTGTGGGAGTGAGGACAGTGATACAGGGTAGGCTAACAATTGTGAAGTGGGGGGGCAGAGGATATTAAAGTTGGAGGAGCCTGAGGACTGTAATGTAGGGGGCTTAGGGCTGTGATGTGGGGGGCTAAAAACGTTAAAGTGGGGGTGGGGGTGAGGACTGTTAGTAGTTTAGTATCACTTTAAGTATCATAGGAAATACTTAGCACCATCTAGAGGCCAAATGTGGTATTTACCATTTCAAATCAATTTTAAAAATCTGAACAGTACTGGAAATAACGATATGTGTCCACTAGATGGTGCTAAGTAACATAGGAAATACTTAAGATGTCTAGGGGCCAATTGCAGTTTCTCCATTATAAATGAACAAAAACAATACAGGAAATAGCCTATGATCATTTTTTCTTTTACCACAATTGCACAGAACTAAAGTGAATACACTTTCACTGGGCAAATTGCTATGCAAATTTTTAATAAGTATGCTACGTGTGTTTCTTCATGAACAAAATGTTATATTATGTGGGGGTAACTTGTTTTTCCTTTCTGTGAGCAGTTCTTGCTGACCCATGCTAAAAGGTTTTTTTTTTACTGGTATTACCATCAAAGAGAGTTGAGGATTGGAGCTACCAATTATTTGTTATACACTTCCTGTAATAGAAAGGATAGAGCTTTCCTTTAATAGAATGGATAGAGCTGGTTGGGATGCTTTCGTTCAAGAGAACAGGTATTTATAATTGGTGGTGACCCGTCCATATGGCCCCCCCAATCCATGTACCTGGCCCCTAATCTACATGCAGGGTGCCAAACGCATGGATTTCAACAGGGTTTTTTAGCACAATTAGAGCACTGCGCCCTGAGCCCACCCAGTTGCGTGACAATAAAAATTATTATTCACTATTGTCTTCCTGATTCTCCTCCTGGCCAATCAGGAAGCGGGTCTTGAGACCCAATTGGCCAGGTGGTCTCAGGACCACTTCCTGTTTGGCTGGGAGAAGCAATGGCCCCAGAGCGAGGAGCAGCAGTCCTTGTCATCTGCCTCCTAAGGTAAGGAGGCCTCTGTCCATCCGTCTTCCGAGGGGGGGGGAGGTGATCGCCAACTTCACATACTTCCTCTTCTCATCTGTCTCCCACGCGCGCGCAGGGGGGGGGGATCACAGCTTTCCCGTCCGTCTCCCATGCGGGGGGGGGGTATGTGGCATTGATTGCTTTGTCACCCCTCCCCCCCCAAAATATTGAGCACCAGCAGCCGCTTTTTATAAGAAAGAATCAGGAGGATTTCAGATCAGAAGGATTTCTGGGGACTTTTTCACTGATTGGCAATTAATGGGAAGAAAAGCCACAGATTGAGTTTTCTTGTTCATTTCATGAACTTCTATTCACCTTGGGGTGTATTTATTAAGAATTTTCAGAGCTACTCATCCTGCAAATAAAAAGTACATTTGTTTTGTGCAAATGGGGGCATTCTGTGCGAATTAGGTCATTTTCTCTTCAGAACGAATGCTATTCATTTATACAAATAGAGTCATCAGGAAAATCTCACATTATGACCACTTTTGAGCACTAGATGTAGCTAATGATCAAAGGAGAGAAATATTTTCCTGATTCACACTATTTTCACGACTAAAGAACATCCGACCTGAAGAGAAAATATCCTCGTGACATTTGATTTAGTCGGTATTCACGCAGAACAAACATAAATGCCCCTTGTTGGATAGGGAGGTGTAGCGACTTAGAATTTAAACTAAAGCATTTAGATCTTTTACGTCAAAAAAGGTCAGTTAATTCGGAAAAATGCTGGTAAGCTACTAAGTACATTTAAAGGGTAACTCCACTTTCCTGCTTGTGTGATTGGCTCACCAATTTTTCCAGAAGCCTGCCTAAGATGCAAGTCAGATTTCAGGCATCCCCTGCAGCAAAAATGTCATTTTGGTGAGATAATTGTAATAGGAGCATGTCTAAAGGGATGCAGGCCCAGCAGATTTCCTTATTAGTGCCCTGCTGCTGCCATAGCTGACTGATAATTATGAAACCACTCCCATTAGACCCACTTAGCAGAGAGGTACAGAGGAACAAACAGGAATTTCTTCAGAATAACAAAAGGTAGGAATCTGCAACACAGTTTTTTATAATCCTTGCAATGTACAAAGATCACTGAGGAGCGGGGCAGAAGTGGAGTTACGCTTTAAAGTCAAATCCCTGCACTGCTGCTCTTCCCTGGGAACTCCTATCCCCAGCACTGGTCCCTGGCAGTGTATGGACTACAACGACAGCTCTCCTGTTACTCATTTGTGATTTGAGCATACTAATGAAGAGATATTTGCCACTCCCAATACTTTTTCCATTGGGTCAACCTCTTGGTGGGTGCCAATCAGTGGCGGCTGGTGCTCAATATTGTAGGGTGGGGCACTCGCACTACACCCCACTGGTGCTGTTCAGCGATCCACTCATAACCCCCCCTGGTGCACAATTGATTGATCGGGAATGCAACAATCAATTCTCAGCCCCCACCCCCCCGACGCACGATCCATGGCCTTACCCTATGCTGTGGTGTTGCGGTACAGGTGCGTAGAAGAGACCGATGGCAAGCTGAATACCGGGTAGGGCTCCAGGAAGAGGCTGTTGCTTCTCTTCTCGGCCGAAAAGAAAGCAGGTCCTGAGACACGATTGGCCAGGAGTCCTAAGACTCCCTGGCCAATTGGGTTACAGGACCAGCTTCATGATTGGCTGGGAGGAGAAGCAGGAAGACATCAGTGAATATTAATTTGCTTATTTCACACAACTGGATGGGCTCAGTGCACAGTACTGCGTCCGAGCCCACCCTTTTTTGAAGCCAATTAGAGCCTCAGACTCTTATCTTGTGCTTAAAAAACCCAATAAAACAATTAAAATCAATGTGTCCGGTGCCCTGCATGTAGATTAGGGGCCCGATGCATGGATTAGGGGGGCAGCGCCCCTAATGAGCAGGCCACTGGTGCCAAGCCAAACAAAGGCTCCTCCTATGCCCCAAGCTATCGGCACATAAAAAAAAAGAAGAGAGCTGGCGGCATTTCATTAAATTCAAACACAACATTAACTTTATTGTTCTGAACAGACAAACACAATGCCCCACCTTGAATCTGCTCCACTGATGTGCTTCACTCAAGCCTGGGTTTAAACGTAGAGATGGCAACGTTAAACCTAGACTGGGTGAAATAATGGCTAAAGAGAAGGAGGAGGTTCCAGGTGGGGCTTGGTCTGTCCACAACAATAATGTTACAGTTGTGATGACATTTAATGGAGTGCCACAGACCAGGAAAGCCAGTTCTTTCTTGCGCCCAGGCAGCCGCAGGTGCTGCACATAACCTTTCACATTTATAACAGGCTGTATGTGGCAACTGTAGCTCTCAGGGTGCAGGAAATCTATAGAGTTGCGTGCCTAAAAAATGTCCATGCGCTTGAACTTTATGTTAAAGTGTATATCAAGCCAATTACTTATCTTCTACTTTTTGATGCAGTGGGGGAGGATTAGAACCCAGGGGCTACACATAGAGGTTACTAGGGGGACCCACCAACATTTTAAAAGTAGTGTTGACTCACCCACAGGGTCCCGGCATTTTTTGACACAGTGCTCATTGCAGCACTTCTGCCGACCTTTACAGTCTTCATCTTCCTTGCAGATTCTTTCATTGACAGATGGACATTTGTACAGCATTTCGGTATTGGGTGGCCCTACATGAGGACACTGTCCACTTTTTTCAGCTGAAAGAAACAGAAACATATTTTTTGCCATGAATTTATTCATAAGGTTACATACAGGGGTGTCTCTAGCACTGGGCACCCAGGGCAAGGTGCCCAAAGTCCTGACACTGTGATCACCCAAAGTAACAGTTGGGAGTGTGGCTACAGGAGCTGGAATGCTGAAGCAAGAAACAGGAGTGAAAACAAGGCTTGTTATTGGCAAAAGCTGAGGCAGCAACTGACATTCTTCTAAGCTCTGGTGCATGAGAAAAACTATGATTTGATTGGTATAGCTGAATCTTGGCTTCATTCTTCACATGACTGGGCTATTAATATTCCTGGCTATGCTCTCGTTCGGAAAGACAAGGTAAAACGGAAGGGTGGGGGTGTCTGTCTCTATGTGGGAAGTGATCTCAAAGCGAGTGTGAATGAGGACTTAGTTGATGGAGAGTGTGATGAGTCTGAGGCTTTATGGGTAGATCTGCATATGGGTGTGCGCACTACAAAGGTTATTATTGGAGTTTGTTATAGACCTCCCAGTGTTAAAGAGGAGGTGGAGACTCTGCTCCTTGCACAGATAGAAAGAGCTGCAAGGGCTGGGACAGTGATAATAATGGGGGATTTTAACTACCCAGAAATTAACTGGAGTAATGGCACTGCTGGGATAGCTAAAGAGCAAAAATTTATAGACCTATTCCAGGACAATTTTATGGTCCAGTTTATTGAGGCCCCAACTAGGAATGATGCTTTGTTGGACCTGGTAATCTCAAACCATGCAGAGCTTATTACCAATATTCATATAAAAGTACATCTGGGTAACAGTGACCATAACATGATTTCATTTAATGTAAGCTGCAAGCAACAAACACAAATGGGAAAGATAAAAACACTTAATTTTAAGAGAGCAAATTTTACAAAGATGAGGGCTGCTCTCCAGCACTTAGACTGGGAGGGAATATTGGCATCAATGAACACAGAACAGAAATGGGAATTTAAAAAAAAACTGTATGCGAACTCACTGCAAAGTATATTCCCATGGGCAATAAATTTAAGAGGCTAAAAAGAAAGCCTATGTGGCTCACGGCCAAAGTTAAAAAAGTTATAAATGATAAGAAAAGAGCATTTAAAAAATATAAAAATGAGGGAACACTATCATCTTTTAAATGTTACAAAGAATATAACAGAATATGTAAAAAGGAAATCAAGGATGCCAAAATTCTCCACGAACAACAGATTGCAAAAGATTGTAAGACAAACCCCAAAAAATTCTTCAAATATATTAATAGTAAAAAGGTCAGGTCTGAGCATGTAGGCCCTTTACAAAATAATCTAGCTGGACTGGAAAAATGATAATTATATAAACTTCTTAAAAAACCCCAAACAGAATGTTAGAAAACGTTAGACAACAAGCACCTCTTAAAACCGTAGGAACTAAAGGAAAAATGTATAAGACAATATAAGAAACATTGTAAATTTTCTACTATCACAAGGGAGTAAAAATATAAAAAATTTACGAGAAAAGAATAGTAAATATTGAAAAAATTGAAACCGGCACTCGGTGTATCCGAAAGAAAAATCGGAGAATTTAAATAACGGGTACCCTTATATGAAACGTCACTCAAGCGTATGTCAAAAAAAAATTTAAGGGTAAAGACAAGACACA
>BLSH010088220.1:75348-85768 GCA_018402905.1 Glandirana rugosa | reverse complement strand
GTTTATGGGAACTAGAGAGGAGATGATGGCGCTATGTGATTGTACGTTGCCTAATCATTCTCCCCATGGCAGAAACCCAGTTGGGGTTCCCCGGATGTGGACACTGAGGACTTTATGAACTTTCTGCAATATTGAGCTATGATAATTTGTGAGGCAAGAGCTACTAGGAGGCACCAGAGGTTAGAGAAATCTGTTGGGAGTGTGAACCATGTTTGCAAGAAATGTAATTTACTGTGATCTGTAATGGATGAAGTTTGTACAATTGAAGAGAAGTTTCATTGCCATTAACAATTGCCTGGTCTGAAGTAATTTCTACACATAGGAAAAGGGGTGCATGCATAGCGTACATACAGCTGAGCACATATGGGGGAACAGAGACATGTTCATTCACTAACAGTACCAGTATTCTGCAGGTGGCAATCCTTGTGGGTGATACCACTGCAGTGGTGAATCCAGGTACAGTCAGGTCCATAAATATTGGGACGTCGACACAATTCTAATATTTTTGGCTCTATACACCACCACAATGGATTTGAAATTAAACTAACAAGATGTGCTTTAACTGCAGACTTTCAGCTTTAATTTGAGGGTATTTACATACAAATCAGGTGAATGGTGTAGGAATTACAACAGTTTGCATATGTGCCTCCCACTTTTTAAGGGACCAAAAGTAATGGGACAGATTAATAATCATATATCAAACTTTCACTTTTTAATACTTGGTTGCAAATCCTTTGCAGTCAATTACAGCCTGAAGTCTGGAATGCATAGACATCACCAGACACTTGGTTTCATCCCTGGTGATGCTCTGCCTGGCCTCTACTGCAACTGTCTTCAGTTCCTGCTTGTTCTTGGGGCATTTTCCCTTCAGTTTTGTCTTCAGCAAGTGACATGCATGCTCATTCGGATTCAGGTCAGGTGATTGTTTTGACCATTGCATAACATTCCACTTCTTTGACTTAAAAATTTTACAGGACCCAGAACACAAAAGATTCAGTTCATTATAAAAGTATGCACACCTGTGTCAGGTGCTCAGGTTCAGGATGTTCTGCCTCATCCGATAGTCCAAATTAGATACAGCAAAAATAACTGGCACCATGAAGTACGATATCCAATAAATTTATTCCATGCCCATAAAAATACAGCACACGCAGACGCGTTTCGGCTTGTAGCCTTGTTCACAGCATGCTGTGAACAAGGCTACAAGCCGAAACGCGTCTGCGTGTGCTGTATTTTTATGGGCATGGAATAAATTTATTGGATATCGTACTTCAGTGTGCCGGTTCTTTTTGCTGTATCTAATTTGGACTATCGGATGAGGAGGAACATCCTGAACCTGAGCACCTGGCACAGGTGTGCATACTTTTATAATGAACTGAATCTTTTGTGTTCTGTGTCCCGAGCGCTGCACCTTTGTGGTCTGCATTTAAAAAATTCTTTGGTTGCTTTCACAGTATGCTTCGGGTCATTGTCCATCTGCACTGTGAAGCGCCGTCCAATGAGTTCTGAAGCATTTGGCTGAATATGAGCAGATAATATTGCCCGAAACACTTCAGAATTCATCCTGCTGCTTTTGTCAGCAGTCACATCATCAATAAATACAAGAGAACCAGTTCCATTGGCAGCCATACATGCCCATGCCATGACAATACCACCACCATGCTTCACTGATGAGGTGGTATGCTTTGGATCGTGAGCAGTTCCTTTCCTTCTCCATACTCTTCTCTTCCCATCACTCTGGTACAAGTTAATTTTGGTCTCATCTGTCCATAGGATGTTGTTCCAGAATTGTGAAGGCTTTTTTAGATGTTGTTTGGCAAACTCTAATCTAGCCTTCCTGTTTTTCCGGCTCACCAATGGTTTACATCTTGTGGGGAACCCTCTGTATTCACTCTGGTGAAGTCTTCTCTTGATTGTTGACTTTGTTTTTAAGGATGTTCCAAACAGTTGATTTGGCCACATCTAAATTTTTTGCTATCTCTCTGATGGGTTTGTTTTGTTTTTTCAGTCTAACGATGGCTTGCTTCACTGATAGTGACAGCTCTTTGGATCTCATATTGAGAGTTGACAGCAACAGATTCCAAATGCAAATAGCACACTTGAAATGAACTCTGGACCTTTTATCTGCTCCTTGTATATGGGATAATGAGGGAATAACACACACCTGGTAATGGAAGAGCTGAGCAGCCAATTCTCCCATTACTTTTGGTCCCTTTAACCACTTGCCGACCGTCAACCGGACGTTGACGGTGACAAGATGGCTCTGCTAGGCAAACCGCCGTCATATGACGGCGGCTGCCAGATCGAGCACTGTGAGCGTGCGCGTGCCGCCGGAGGCACGCTCGCGCGCTCACTGTGTTCCGGGGGGGGCCAGGGAGCGGTGAGGCGGACTCGATCTCCGCCGGCTACCCGCGATGCCCCCCCCCCGGAGTGAAAGAACAGAGGTCCGTGTATATAAACACGGATCTCCGTTCTGTGAGGGGGCAAGGACTGTGATCACAGCCTTCCTCTATATGGAAGCTGTGATCACTCCCCTTCCCCTGCCAGGGCAGCCCACACACAGTTAGAACACGCCCAGGGAACACAGTTAACCCTTAGAGCGCCCCTGCAGGTTAACCCCTTCACTGCCAATGGCATTTACACAGTAATCAGTGCATTTTTATAGCACTGATCGCTGTATAAATGCCAATGGTCACAAAAAAGTGTCAAAATGGTCCGACATGTCCGCTGAAATATCGCAGTACCGCTAAAATTCGCAGATCGCCGCCATTACTAGTAAAAAATAAAAAAAAAAATAAAAACCCCAGAAATGAATTCTCATCATCCGTAAACACGGCAACTTTTGCGCAAACCAATCAATAAACGCCAATTGCGATTTTTTTGATCACAAATATGAGGAAGATTATAAATCGCCCAAAACCATTGAAAAAAAATATTTTTTTATATATTTTTTTTTTGGATTTGTATTTTAGCAAAAAGTAAGACATTTGGGTTTTTGGCAAAATTGTCGCTCTTCTTTTGTTTATAGCGGCGATCAGAAATGACGCAGTGGTGATCAAATATCACCAAAAGAAAGCTCTATTTGTGGGAAAAAACGGATGCAAATTTTGTTTGGGTACAACGCCGCAGGACCGCGCAATTGTCAGTTAAAGCGACACAGTGCCGAATCACAAAAAGTGCTCTGGTCCTAAAGTGTGAAATCCTTCCGGGGCTGAAGTGGTTAAAAAGTCGGAGGCACAAATGCAAACTATTGTAATTCCTACACCGTTCACCTGATTTGGATGTAAATACCCTCAAATTAAAGCTGAAAGTCTGCAGTTAAGGCACATCTTATACGTTTCATTTCAAATCCATTGTGGTGGTGTATAGAGCCAAAAAGATTTGAATTGTGTCGCTGTCCCAATATTTATGGACCTGACTGTACAAGTGTTTAGTGTATTATAGCAGCCAGCTGGTTGGGTTAGCCATGGTGACTTGGCATAGGTGACTGAGGTTCCTGGTAGTGAAGGAACCCATGTGCTCGGGTTTCCTTCCCCAGCACTCAGTACCCAAAATTGTGTCTGATTGCAGTATGCAGTGTCCTAGGGACCCAGCCTGGGAGTCACAGAAGATGGAGTGAGGCCTCGGAGAACAATGCACAGATATACATGGTATGGAGCTTACTGGGATACATTTCTAATTAATGCAAGTCTGCAATAGTACAGGGGCACAGGTGGAGCAAACAGTTAAACATGTGTATAAGTGTCACTGGGATTGGTGTCTGATGCATGCTCCATGGCATCAGCTCAGAAATTCTGCACAAAGGGAAAAATGTATTAACAAATCTTGTCTGTGGTGCATGTATATACACACAGCGCATTGAGTGTGCACTATATATCTGTACATATGGTATATAGTACACTTGGCGTGGTGTATTAAAATATATACAGCCTGATATATATATGCTAGGAAATTACTTAGAACCCCCAAACATTATATATATATATACAGGCAGCCTATTGAGTGTACACTAGATATCGGTACATTCAGGGTGTACGTACGGTATATAGTACACTTGACCTAGTGTATTAAAATATATACAGTCTAGTGTATACAGATATACACACAGTGTATTGAGGGTACACTATATATCAGTGCATTCGGGGGTCTACGGTATATAGCACACTACTTGACGTGGTGTCTTCAAATATGTACAGTCTAGTATATCCTGATATACACACAGCGTATTGAGTGTACACTATATATCAGTACATTCGGGGGTGTACGATATATAGCACACTTCTTGACGTGGTGTCTTCAAATATATACAGTGTAGTATATCCAGATATCCACACAGCGTATTGAGTGTACACTATATATCAGTGCATTTTGGGATGTACGGTATATAGCACACTACTTGACGTGTTGTCTTCAAATATATACAGTCTAGTGTATACAGATATACACGCAGTGTATTGAGTGTACACTATATATCAGTCATGTTCCCCTAGCTGCAGCATACTGCCAAGTTTGCTCCAGCGATGAGGAGGGAGGGGATGATGAGGACACAGACTATACTGGGGTGCCTGAGAGAAGAGAGGAGGAAAGTGAGGAGGAGGAGGCCCAACTCCAACAAGGCAGGATGTCATCCAGGGGCCAGCTTAAGGACAGTCACCCAACTGCATGAGACCACAGAGCTCCACAGGTGCAGGGCACTGCTGCCTCCCCGCCGACTTCCAAAATTTTTTTGGTGTGGGCATTTTTCAGCACATGTGCAGCAATGCGTGCCACAACTAGTACTTGCAGCCAATCTGCTAGCAGTACACCACCAGGTGAATTCAGCAGGCAAATATCCCTACCCCAGTTGCTGAACCTTAAAAAGAAATACTGTCCCAGCCATCAACATGCTCAGTGTCTTAATGCTAGCTTGGCCAAATTGCTAGCAGTCCAACTGCTATCTTTTCAGCTGGTAGACTCTGCCCCCTTTCGTGAATTTGTGGAATGTGCTGTCCCACAGTGGCAGATTTCCAAAAGACATTTCTTTTCATGTAAGGCCATTCCAGTTCTCTACCATCATGTGGAAGGCAATGTTTTGGCCTTGTTGAACAGTGCTTTCAGCAGCAGGGTTCATATTACCGCTGACTCATGGTCCAGCAGGCACGGTCAGGGATGTTACCTTTCCTTCATGGCGCACTGGGTAACTCTGCTGGCAGCTGGGAAGGATGCAGGACAAGGTTCAGTTTTGGAAATAGTTCCGCCATCACGCCTCCAAAAAGCTGGTGGTGATTTTGCCTCCTCCACCCCTCCTCTTCTTCTACCTCTGTGGCCTCTTCTGCAGAATTGTTCTCTGAACCTGCAGTGCTCCCTAAACGTTTAAGGGGCTATGCAAGCAGTCAGGCTAAAAGATGCCATGTGGTGCTTGAGTTAATCTGTCTTGGGGACAGGAGCCACACTGGGGAAGAGATTCTGTCAACTCTGCAGGGGCAGGCTCAGAGGTGGCTGACGCCACGGCAGCTTGAGCCAGGAATGGTTGTATGAGACAATGGCACCAACCTTCTCTCTGCCCTCCGACTGGGGCAATTGACACATGTACCATGCTCGGCACACGCCTTGAATTTGGTGGTACAGCGTTTCTTGACCATGTACCCAGGCTTCCCAGATATTGCGAGGCAGACCAGAAAAATCTGTGGTCATTTCTGGCGTTCATACAATGCCAGTGCCCAGCTGGCTGACATCCAGTGGGAATTCAACCTGCCCAACAACCGCCTCATTTGTGACATGCCCACCAGGTGAAACTCAACATTGGCAATGCTGCAGCGGCTGCACACACAGCAGAGGGCCATCAATGAGTACCTCTGTGAGCATGGCACCAGGTCAGGCTCGGGGAGCTTGGCTTTTTTTCACCACATCAGTGGCTAATGATCAAGGATGCATGCACTGTCCTTTCACCATTTGAGGAGGCCACAAGGATGGTGAGCAGCGACAATGCATGCATCAGTAACACTGTCCCACTAATATTCCTTCCGGAGCACACACTTTGTGGAATCATAGACAAGGCACTTGAGGCAGAACAGAGGGAGGAAGACAAGGGTTTCCTTTCCTCTCAAGGTCCCTTTTATGCAGAGAGCATTCCTGCAGAGCCGCCAAACACATGGGAGGAGGAGGATTGTGTCAAGATGGATGGGGAGTATAATACGCAGCAATCTTCAAGGGATCATGGTTTTCAGGCCCCAGAAACCCAAGGAGTTGTACGTGGCTGGGAGGAGGTAGTTCCTGATAAAGTCATCCTCAGTGACCCAGAGGACCTCAGACTTACACTGCATGGACTCGCTGATTCTGAGAAGCCTTTGAAAAGACCCTAGGATTCATGGTATCAAGGAGAGGGATCATTTCTGGCTGGAAAACCTTCTTGATCCACCTTACAAGGGTAAAGTTGCAGAACTCATCCTGCCTGCGCAAAGGGTGCAGAGGATGAAACATCTTCAGGATACCTTGAAGAAAAGTTTGTGCAATGCCTTTCCAGACCCCTGGAGGTTACCATGTCCTGCTACTGGCACTGGACAACATGTTTCTGAATCTTCCGTCATTCAGAGGCAGAGTGGTGGAGAAGGTGGCCAGCTTAGTGATGCCTTTAACCACTTGCCGACTGCAGTCTGACAGCGACAGAGTGGCTCGTTATCGCAAACTGCCATCATACGACGGCGGCTGCGATAACTAGTGCTGTGAGCACGCGTGTGCCGCCTCGCGCGCTCACTGTGGCCGGGGGGGGCCAGGGAGTGGGTGCGGTGGACTCGATCGCCGCCGGCTACCCGCGATGGCTCCCCGCACTGAAAGAACGGAGGTCCGTGTATGTAAACACGGATCTCTGTTCTGTTGAAGGGGAAGGGCGATGATCACAGGCTTCCTCTATATGGAAGCCATGATCATCCCCTTTCCGCAGCCAGGCTAGCCCACACACAGTTAGAACACGCCCAGGGAACACAGTTAAGCCTTACAGTGCCCCCTCCAGGTTAACCCCTTCACTGTCAATGGCATTTACACAGTAATCAGTGCATTTTTATAGCACTGATCGCTGTATAAATGCCAATGGTCTCAAAAAATGTCAAAATGGTCCGACATGTCCACTGCAATATCGCAGTACCGCTAAAAATCACAGATTGCCGCCATTACTAGTAAAAAATAAAAACCCCAGAAATTAATTCTCATCGTCCGTAAACGTGGCAACTTTTGCGCAAACCAATCAATAAACGGCGAATGCGATTTTTTTTACCAAAAATATGAGGAAGAATATAAATCGGCCAAAACCGATGAAAAAAAATGTTTTTTTATATATTTTTTTTGGATTTGTATTTTAGCAAAAAGTAAGAAATTTGTTTTTTTTTTGCAAAATTGTCGCTCTTCTTTTGTTTATAGAGGCGATCAAAAATGACGCAGAGGGGATCAAATACCACCAAAAGAAAGCGCTATTTGTGGTAAAAAAGGACGCAAATTTCGTTTGGGTACAACGTCGCACGACCGCGCAATTGTCAGTTAAAGCGACGCAGTGCCGAATCGCAAAAAGTGCTCTGGTCCTAAAGTGTGAAATCATTCCGGGGCTGAAGTGGTTAAAAAAAAATTCAGTCCTCAGCACGCAGGCCTGATAGGTTCAAGCAACCATCGTCAGCGTCTGCATTATATGGTGCAGGAATATATGGGGCAAGAGCAGACTTGGAGACCTTTCCAAATGAGCATCCACTTAGTTACAGGGTCTTGAGGACGGACCACTGGCCGGAACTTGCTCAATATGCAATTGAATTACTGGCCAGGATGGCATAATGCCGACATAGAGGCACACATAAAAGCTAAAAAGGAGGCCTTCGAAAAATACAAGGCGGAGGGGTCTCAGTCAGATTTTCATATCTATAAAACGCGCAATAAGGAATGCAAAGTTGCAATCAGAGCAGCTAAGATTGAACATGAAAGACACATAGCCGAGGAGAGTAACAAGAATCCCAAGAAATTCTTTAAGTATATAAATGGTAAGAGGGATCAGATCATATTGGCCCCATAAGGAATGACGCAGGTAATCTGGTTACAAATGATGGAGAAATGGCAAAGGTGTTAAACTCATTTTTCTCCTCAGTATTCACAAAGGAAATGGGGGGCTCAATTAGGCAGAACCACAATGCTGGTCCTCAAGACAAGTCACAGGAAACACCCTCATGGCTGACTGAGGATAAAATCAGGAATAGGCTGGAAAAACTGAATGCTAATAAGTCACCGGGTCCAGATGGCTTGCACCCGAGGGTCCTTAGGGAACTTAGCCAAGTTATTGCAAGACCCTTGTACCTAATCTTTAGGAGCAGTTTTCTGACTGGTATATTATCAGCTGATTGGAGGAAAGCCAATGTGGTGCCAATATATAAAAAAGGACCAAGACATTTCCCCGGGAACTACAGACCAGTTAGCTTAACATCAATAATATGCAAGCTCTTGGAGGGAATAATAAGGGATTACATACAAGATTATTGTATTGAAAACGGTATCATTAGCAGTAATCAGCATGGTTTCATGAAAAATCGTTCTTGCCAAACCAATCTATTAACCTTCTATGAGGAGGTGAGCGGCCATCTAGATAAGGGAAGGCCTGTAGACGTGGTGTATCTGGATTTTGCAAAAGCATTTGATACAGTTCCCCATAAACGTTTACTGTACAAAATAAGGTCCCTTAACATGGATCAAAGGGTGAATACATGGATTGAAAACTGGCTACGGGGCGAGTCCAAAGGGTGGTGATAAATGGGGAATACTCAGAATGGTCTGGTGTAGAAAGTGGGGTTCCCCAAGGTTCTGTCTTGGGACCAATCCTATTCAATTTATTCATAAATGATTTGGAGGACGGGGTGACCAGCTCAATCTCAATATTTGCGGATGATACCAAGCTAAGCAGGGCAATAAATTCTCCACAGGATGTGGAAACATTGCAAGAAGATATGAATGAATTAATGGGGTAGGCAGACAAGTGGCAAATGAGATTTAACGTAGAAAAATGTAAGGTAATGCATTTGGGTACCAAGAACATGAATGCAGACTACTCACTAGGGGGAGAGCCCCTGGGGAAATCGAGGATGGAAAAAGACCTAGGGGTCCTAGTGGAGAACAGGCTCAGCAGTGGCATGCAATGCCAAGCTGCTGCAAGCAAAGCTAACAAAGTGTTGGCATGCATCAAGAAAGGGATTAACTTCAGGGATAAATCAATAATTCTCCCACTATACAAGTCCCTGGTGAGGCCGCACCTGGAGTATGCTGTCCAGTTCTGGGCACCAGTCCTCAAGAAGGACGTCCTGGTATTGGAAAGGGTTCAGAGAAGGGCAACAAAGCTAGTTAAGGGATTAGAGGACCTAAGTTATGAGGAAAGATTACAAGCACTGAACTTATTCTCTCTGGAGAAAAGAAGCTTGAGAGGGGATATGATTTCAATGTACAAATACTGTACTGGTGACCCCGCTATAGGGGCAAAACTATTCAGCGCAAGGGAAAACAGGAAGACACGCGGCCATTCGCTGAGAATGAAAGAAAGGCGATTTAACCTTAAGATGCGTAGGGGTTTCTTTACGGTAAGAGCAGTGAGAATGTGGAATTCTCTTCCAAAAACAGTGGTTTCTGCTGGTAGTATAGATAATTTCAAAAAATTATTAGATGCACACCTAAGGGACCACAACATTGGGGGATATAAAACGTATTACTGACATAAAAAACGCACACATGGCTTGGACTTGATGGACTCGTGTCTTTTTCCAGCCTCACTGACTATGTAACTATGTAACTATGTAACTATTTCATTTTATATTACAATGTAATAATATAAATAATGCGTGTAGGAACTGGGCCTGCTGTCCCTTCATCCCGACTTCTTTCCTTCCTTCTCTTCTATTTCCTTCCCTCCCTCCCTATCTCTTTCTTTCTTCCTTCCCCCATCCCTTGTTCATCTCAGACGTGAGCCACACCCCAAAGCCACGCCCATTTAAACCACGCCCACTATTTTGTTTAGACCACACCCGTTTTTTGTTGTGGCGCGCTATGTGCACCACCTTTCTTCGGGCTAGAGCCCCTGGTCTTTTTCCCACCTAGCAATGCCCCTGTATGCACAGTCTATAGTATATATACTGTATATAATACGCTGCCTTTAGTGTAGACCAGTGGTTCTCAACCCTGTCCTCAAGTACCCCTAACAGGCCATGTTTTAGGAATTTCTCTAAGACAAAATAGCTGTCCAAAATACCAAGCCATTGACTCTGATTTAAAGCACCAAACATGGCCTGTCGGGGGTACTTGAGGACAGGGTTGAGAAACTCTGTCTTTCTTTCTCTATCCCTCCCTCCCTTCCTTTATCTTCTCTTCCTTCCTTTCTTCAGCCCTACTTCCCTGTCGTCCGGGTCAAGGATGTGCGTAATAAATATAA
>BLSH010088220.1:57469-67975 GCA_018402905.1 Glandirana rugosa | reverse complement strand
TATAAGAGACAGGTCCCGTGCACCTCTGGGCCCCTTTACATTACATAGCCCCATGCATCTCTGGACCCCTTTACATTACACAGCCCCCTGCACCTCTGGGCCCCTTTACATTACACAGCACCCTGCACCCCTGGGCCCCTTTACATTACACAGTCCCGTGCACCTCTGGGCCCCTTTACATTACATAGCCCCATGCATCTCTGGACCCCTTTACATTACACAGCCCCCTGCACCTCTGGGCCCCTTTACATTACACAGCACCCTGCACCTCTGGGTCCCTTTACATTACACAGCCCCCTGCACCTCTGGACCCCTTTACATTACACAGCCCCCCGCACCTCTGGACCTCTTTACATTACACAAAACCCTGCATTTCTGGGCCCCTTTACATTACACAACCCCCATAGATCTAGACTCCTACATGTTACACAGACAATAGCTCAGCTACTATAGGTGTGTCTGGGTGGTGGACACAAAGCAATACCACTCCCCTATACCAAATCAATTTAGCGACACCTGGGTGAGTGGGTGGTGGATATAGCAATCTCCCCTTCTCCATTATCATGCCAGCAGCAGGCAGGCCAGTGTGGCAGGGCAGACACAAACACCCCTACAGAGTCCAGCCTCATCTCACACCAGCTCAAGTGACTTGACACCCCCTTCACCAGCTCCAACCAACATGCACCCAACACCAACACCCCCATTCAACTTTAAACTGGCCTGGGCAGCTATGGAGGTTTGACAGTAAGCGTGTGTAGCATGTAACAGCAGTCGCGCCGCCTGGACAGAGAATGATTTGTGACAGTGAAACACAGACACGCAGGCCTGGATCAGCAGTGCAGCAGCGGTGGGTGGAGCTGGAGCCCCTGGCAAGCAGTCAGGCTAAAAGATGTCATGCGGTGCTTGAGTTTGTTTGCCTAGGTGACAGGAGCCACACAGGAGCAGAGATTTTGTTAGCTCTGCGGGGGCAGGCTCAGAGGTGGCTGACGCAGCGTAAGCTTGAGCCAGGAATGGTTGTGTGCGACAATGGCACCAACCTTCTCTCTGCCCTCTGACAGGGACACTTCACACATGTCCCATGCTTGGCACACGTCCTGAATTTGAAGGTGCAGCGTTTCTTAACCAGATGCCCAGGCTTACCAGATATTCTGAGGCAGGCTAGAAAAGTCTGTGGAAATTTCTGCCAGTCATACAATGTCAGTGCTCGGCTGACTGACATTCAGCGGGAATTGAACCTGCCCACTAACTGCCTAATTTGTGACATTGGCAATGCTGCAGTGGCTGCACGCACAGCAGAGGGCCATCAATGAGTACCTCTGTGAGTATGGCACCAGGACAGCCTCAGGGGAACTTGTTTTTTTTCACCACACCAGTGGCTACTGATCAAGGATGCATGCATTATCCTGTCACCATATGAGGAGACCACGAAGATGGTGAGCAGCGACAATGCATGCATCAATGACACTGTCCCTCTAGTCTTCCTGCTGGAGCACATACTTCATGGATTCATGGACAGGGCACTTGAGGCAGAACAGAGGCAGGAAGAGGAGGACTTCCTTTATTCTCAAGGCCCCCTTTATGCAGACAGCATTCCTGCAAGGCCACCAAACACACATGAGTAAGAGGAGGAGGAGAAGGATTGTGTCAGCATGGATGTAGAGGATAACATGCAGCAGTCTTCATGGGATCATGGTTTTCTGTGCCCAGAAACCCAAGGAGTTGTACGTGGCTGGGAGAAGGTAGTTCTGGACAATGTCATCTCAGTGATCCAGAGGACTCTGAAGTCTGCTCAGACCTATGCTGCATCGCCTCCCTGATTCTGTAAAGCCTGCAAAAAGACCCCAGGGTTTGTGGTATCAAGGAGAGGGATCATTACTGGATGGCAACCCTTCTTGATCCATGTTACAAGGGTAAAGATGCAGAGCCCATCCTGCCATTCGCAGAGGGAGCAGAGGATGCAACATTTTCAGGATAGCTTGAAAAAAAGACCCTGGGAGGTTACTGCTGCTGGACAAAGTGTTTCTTAGACTTCCTTCCGTCAGAAGAAGAGCGGTGGATTGGTTCAAGCAACCATCATCAGCATCTGAATTATATGGTGTAGGAATATCTAGGGGCAGGAGCAGACTTGGAGACCTTTCCAACTGAGCATCCACTGAGTTACTGAGTCTTGAGGATGGACCACTGGCCTGAATTTGCTCAATATGCAATCAAGCTACTGGCTTGTCCTGCATCTAGCATGCTTTCTGAATGAACTTTCAGTGCTGTTGGAGGGTTTGTAATGCATCGCAGAGTGCGCCTGTCCACTGACTCGGTTGATAGGCTCACATTTATAAAAATGAATCAGTCCTGGATCAGCAGCTATCAAGCCCCTGATGCTGATGCAACTGATTGAATTTGCTATGGAATCTGGAATCCCTTGAAGATTGCCTATGCTGCCTATCTTATTCCTCCTGTCCTGAATCCTGATGATGCATGTTCCTGCACCCAACAAGAGTAACTGTGAGGGTTTACAGTGTTCTGCCAGCACCAACACCCAAGGCCCAATTTTTCTGCACCTGTTTGACTAGAGCATGTCATTAAAATTTTATAGAGTGCAGTCCCCATAGGATATAGTTCGGACTATCTGGTGCAGTCATTCTAGTATATATAACACAATGTATTGAAGTGGTTAAGGGCAGGGTGGCACAGTGGTGTAGTGGTTAGCACTTTTGCCTGGCAGCAAAGGGGACACTGGTTTCAATCACAGCCATGACACTACCTGCCTTGTGCCAAAATTTAAAAAAAGGGCCTGGTTTGGATTTTGGCGGGACCCCCACGCACATTTTTACAGTGATTTATGATCTATATTGCTGGGAGCCAGCAATGCATTACAGCCTTGATCGATTTTAGATGACAATTTTCCCTTTTCAAATGTCATTTTGCGGTGGCACTGTTCTAAACATCACACTAATGCGCCACTTTACAGGCAGACTTAAGGGAACCCCCAGGCACGATATTTAAAGGAATATTTTTTTTTTTTTCCCTTGATCATGATAAAAATTACTGCTCCTGAAAAAAACAATCTTTTTTAAAACTTTTTTTGACATTGATACATGTCCCCTCGGGCACTACCCGGGTCCCCATACACTTTTTATGGCAAAAAGCCTTTAAAATGAACACTTTTGACTTTCCCTTTTCGATACCCATTGATTTTTATAGTGTTTGCCTATTCGAATGAACCTATTGCCCGTTCGCAGTGTACTGGTGCGTGTTCGACTCATCCCTAGTTATGACTGATCGGTGTACAGTGTATCCCCAGTTATTATTGAGGAATATACTTGAATTAAAGTTTTTGTGCCTGAAGCTTAGATTTAAATACTGGCACATTGTTGGTAATTGTGACCCCTCTGTATTGTGTGAAAGAGAACTCGGCATTACAAGTCAGAATTCCCCATCAATAAAGAAAACAGAAATCGTTATATCAGGATTGAAGAATTCTTTATTTTAAAAAAATTCCTGTGTGGGGTGACATCCTGCTGATCACAAAGAGTTGATGTCGATCTCATTTCTCCACAAATGTCTTCAATGGCTTCTTATTCCGAGTCTTCAAATACCATGTTTTAAAAGAAATGATTGAATTGATTAATAAAAAATAGTAATAACTACAGTATAGTGGGACATTAGAATGTAAGCTCATATGGTGCATACAGCTCGTTATTAAAACATATTTACATATATACAAAAATTGATTAAAAAAGAATATATACATAAACAAACAAAAACAAAACAGACTTACATCAGCAGATAACAAAAAGGCAAACTGATTTTTTGCCAAAAAAGCATAAATTGAGGTATATACAAAGAAACATAATTACTAGCAAACTACAAAATTCTGCACAACACAACCCTAAACTCAACCTAAACACCCCTCAGGCTAAGAAACGATTACACATGTAACCCATATACAGAAGAAGGTTTAACGGGACTTTAAAGGCAAACCCGGACAGGTAAGTTAGAGATACTAGTTTTTATTAGAATAGACAACATTAAAATATTCAATAGAAATGTTTAAATCCAATATCATGGTACAATGTCAGTACTGCAAGGTGCATGGAACGACTTCCTTTGAGTCTTCTTCAAAGGAGTAGATGTTTCATGTGACAAGTACAATAATGCACTATAGATAAAACAATAAACATATTTCAAAATACAGCATAAGCAGTATTACAAAAAACAGTGCCAAAATTACATTTTTTTTCCATTGATCTGAACTTACAGTACCAGTGAAGGGAAACAGCCGCCAGTATGCACTTTCCACAAAAAAGGTATCACCCCAAAGGACATCCAAACCCATCAAGGGAAGATAGGAGAGTCTAGATATACAAGGAAGAAAATGCCTCTAAGAAAAATCTATAAAAAAAAAAAATTGCAATTCAGAGAAAGATCTATAATGTATGATAAGGGGCATATAAAACATACAAAATAACTGCCGGAGTAGGTGCACTTACATAAAAGTGTTGCAAGTGAACAACAAGGTCCACCATATGGTTTAAAGGATCAGCTGGCACAAAAATTTGTGCTTGGATGTGGTTTTATGTCACATGCCATACATCCTGAAAAGGGGCAAAAAAATAAAAAGGAAAATCAGAAAATATGATAAAATAAAACTACTAGAGCACATCCAAGGCCTAGACAGCATGTAGGTCAGTGAACTGAACCGAAGCTGTTCATCCATGAGCATACCTTATGTAGCATGGATTGGAAAACCAGTCTGGTGGAGATCACCGGCAGCATGGAAATGGTTTTACACTGATGTGATTTTATAGGCCTCCTAATGCTTAATACCTGGCAGCTGTTTGGGACAATCCCCCAATGGAAAACCCAACTGCAGTCAGGATAATCCGGCCTGTGTGCTCATTGCCATTGGCCGGATGGCATGCATGGCGTGCGTTCCATGCCAGCATGCTTTCCCCATCACACGTTTGACAAACAAGACATCAATACCGGAAGATGCGTCACTTCCAGGCGATGTCCTACACGTCAGAGCGTTGCATCATAAGAGACGCTGTGACGGGTGTCCTCCGACCAACACAGGAGGAGCACCCCTTCCCTGCCAATGACATTTACACAGTAATCAGTGGATATTTACATTTCTGATTGCTGTATAAATGTCGTGGGTCCCAAAAAAGTGTCAAAAATGTCCGACATGTCCGCTGCAATATCACATTCCCGATAAAAATCACAGATCGCCGCCATTACCAGTAAAAAAAAAAAAATTTAAAAGGCCAGAAATGAATTCTCATGGTTTGTAAATGTGGCAACTTTCGCACAAACCAATCAATAAACGCATATTGTGATTTTTTTTTTACAAAAAATATGAGGAAGAATATAAATCAGCCAAAACCGATGAATAAATTATTTTCTCTTATTTTTTTTTTTGGATTTGGATTTTAGCAAAAAGTAAGAAATATTGTTTTTTTTTTTTGAAAAATTGTCGCTCTTTTTTTGTTTATAGCGGTGATCAGAAATGATGCAGAGGTGACCAAATACCACCAAAAGAAAGCTCTATTTGTGGAAAAAAAAGGATGCAAATGTAGTTTGGGTACAACGCTGCACGACCGCGCAATTGTCAGTTAAAGCGACGCAGCGCTGAATCGCAATAAGTGCTCTGGTCCTACAGTGGGAAATCCTTCCGGGGATGAAGAGGTTAATTCTTATGACAGTCTGCACCATCTAGTGGCTATAATGAGGTATTTCCCACTTTCACACATTTGAATTACTGAGATTATAGCCTGAGAACATTCGCTTGGCCCCATTCACAAATTTTCGTGCCGTCTGGATAGGTAAACAGCTACACAGTTTTTTTTTTAAACACACCCCTTAACAATCTGTGCATTAAGAACAGCAAATATTATCTGGAACTTCAAGTTTGTAAAAATGTGAGGATTGAACCAACAATGTCAACATTACACGGGATAAGTAATTCCGAACTGTGATTTGGCTTAAAGAGCGGTAACTTGTTAGTACATATCATTGTTAATGGCAATTATCTATGGCCCGGACCCAGCTGACTCATTTATATTGCCTTCATTGAGTATTCAGGACATTGCATAAAAACAGAAATAAGTCCATTTCAACATTCAACGCCCTGGGCAGGGAACATCAACATTAAGTTATTCTGTATTTATATGTATCTGGCACATTTATAATTGCTATATGATGATGGTGCAATGCTGGGCCTTATGAGTAATAGAACTGCCCTCGATAAAAAGATTTTGGTGTGTTGGGATATCTGATGGTGCTGTTCTGCAAACCAAGTGGGTCTATTCATAAAAAAATGTTGGACAAATTTGACATGCATTTATCCATCCTAATTTGCTTAATACAGTGATTTCCAATGATTGTCAGCTCCATCTAGTGACCATTATGTAATATTTTCCTGAGATACCGCAACCAGAAAAAAAAGTCACATTATGGCCATTAGATGGAGCTAATGATCATAGAAAATCACTATATTATGTAAAATGGGAGCAGAATGCATCAAGAATGGTGATTGACATTCATCCAACTAACTTTTTATAAACAGACCACTTCGTTTTGCAGAACAGTGTATATTGTTTATATACAGTATATGTGTATTAGGGATGAGCTTTAGGTTCAAGTCAAACCTTGGCTGTTCGGGCATTTGGGCAAAAACCCAACAATTCCCTATGACTAAGCTCCGAGGGGTGGAGTGAAATGTGTTGTGGGCATAGCCTGGTTTGAGTCTAGGCTGAGGTTGCCACTCTATTCACCTCTCTAGGATATCTTGCATATGACACTTCCAGGGGCTACCCCTTTCTTCTTTGCACCTTTTCAGGAGCCAGGTCAGGCTCCATCCCCAGTCAGCACTCCAAATAGCAGCTGTGGATGTACAGTTCACATGCCCCCTCTCTGCCAAGCCTGAGTGGCACACACATCCTTTTCAGGTCACCCAAAAATTCACCCATTCAGCTGGAGTTGTACATCATGTATAATAGCAGTCTTACTTCTGCTATTGTGCATGACAGCTTCCCAATGTCAATAGTTGTTAAGAACGCCGGTGCATGCAGGAATCCTTTTCAATCAGTGACATCACTAACCCCATTCACCAGCCATGTAAGCAAAGGAGCCAGGATAGTTAAAGGAAAAAGAAGGCATGGGGTCCCCTCCCATTCATACCAGGCCCTTCAGGTCTGGTATGATTTTTTTAGGGGGAACCCACACAAAAAATGTCATGGGATCCACCAAACTCCCCCAAAACCCCCTGGCACAGTACCACAATATGTTGATTGCATGTGGCCTGGTATGGTTTTGGGGGGCTTGTCTCTCTCTTTTCCTGGCTTGCCAAGCTGCATGCTCAAATAAAAGTGTGGTATGGATTTTAGGGGGGACCCCACACTTTTTTAAATTTTATTTTTCACTTGGAGGAACAAAGGCCCTGGTATGAATACCAAAGTGGAACCCCCACATCATTTTTTTGTGATATCTCATTAACATTTAGGATACGTGTCTGATATAGATGAATGGAACCCCCAGCCATTTGACTACAAACAGAACAAAGAGGCGGGGAACTGTCATTTACTGGTATTAATCCTACTTTTGTCTTTGTAAATGTCAGTGTTGCTGTAGTAGGTTATAAACATCGCACATTTACAAAACTTCATAGGCCAAGTCAGGGCATCCCTCAGACATGTTAATTAATTTTGCATTTTTAATGTTTCATCATAAGCATTAATAAAAATCGCTGCTCCTGGGTGCTTTCCACTCATTACTAATATGTATATTCTTAATATATTGTTTCTACCCATAGTAAGACCACACTATTGCTTCAAACTCTCGAGGAGTTTAATGAACAATAAGAAAGTTCCCTTAAGATACTCTTGCTCCTATATTCACTGTTATGAAGGTGTTCCAAATTCAATCTTGGATGCAATTTCTTGGGTTGGCGGGCATCGTGATTGATGTGGCATCACTGGACAAGGTTATTGATAATGAATGCATATCGTTAGACTATTTTTCATTAATTACTTGCCTACCAGGCCAATTCTGGCACTCCTCTCCTACATGTAAAAATCATATTTTTTTGCTAGAAAATTACTCAGAACCCTCATACATTATATATGTTTTTTTAGCAGATATCCCAGGGAATAAAATGGTGGTCGTTGCAACTTTTTATCTCGCATTTGCACAGTCATTTTTCAAATGCATTTTTTTTGTGGAAAAAAAAAAACAGTTTCATGCATTAAAAAAAGCAAAACAGTAAAGTTAGCCCAATTTTTTTATATAATGTGAAAGATGATGTTACGCTGAGTAAATAGATACCCAACATGTCACGCTTTAAAATTGTGCACACTCATAGAATGGCGCCAAACTTTGGTACTTAAAAATCCCCTTTGATGCTTTAAAAATGTTTATAGGTTACCTATTTAGAGTCTAGTGCTAGAATTATGGCTTTCATTCTAACGTTCATGGCGATACCTCAAATGTGTGGTTTGAACACCATTCACATATGCGGACGTAACCTACGTATGCATTTGCCTCTGTGAGCAAGCACGTGGGGGCGGGGACGGGGCCGCTTTAATTTTATTTATTTTTTTTGTTTATTTTAAATTTATTCTTATGCTTTCTCTTTACATTTTTTTTATCACTTTTATTTCTATTACAAGGAATGTAAACATCCCTTTTAATAGGAATAGGGCATGACAGGTCCTCTTTACAGCGAGATCTGGGATCTATAAGTCCCCAGATCTCACTGGGATGCTGGGAAGCCTAAAATAAAAAAAAAAAATAAAAAAAACGATCTCGGCTTCACAGCCGAGGCGAAATGTTTTCAATTGCAGAGGCCGGGTATGATGTCATAACATCGCGCCTGGACTTCGAAAGATAATAGAAACTTCCGGGAACCATCTGGCCTGCAGTTCTATGACAGCGTGTGGGCAGGAAGTGGATAAAGGACTTTTATTTTTGTTAACACCTCAATACTGGGCACGAAAACCCCCTTCCTGTCCAGGTCATTTTTCAGCTTTCAGCACTATCACACTTTGAATGACAATTACTCAGTCATGCAACACTGTACCCATATGACATTTTGCATCCTTTTTTTCACACAAATAGAGCTTTCTTTTGGTGGTATTAAATCACTAGTGGGTTATTTATTTTCTGTGCTATAAATAAAAAAAATTAAAATTTTGTGAAAAAATGCATTTTCTTTGTTTCTGTCATAAAATTTAGCAAATTAGTAATTTTTCTTTATACATTTTGGCCAAAATTTTTACTTCTGCATATATTTGGTAAAAATAACCCAAATACGTGTATATTATGTGGTCCTTGTGAAAGTTATAGAGTCTACAAGCTATGGTGCCAAACATTGAAAATTGATCACATCTGATCACACCTGATATACTGACAGCCTATCTCATTTCTTGAGACCCTAACAAGCCAGGAAAGTACAAATCACCCCCAAATGACCCCTTTATGGAAAGTAGATAGTCCAAGGTATTTAGTAAGAGGCATGGTGAATTTTTGAAGTTGTAATGTTTTCCCACAATTCTTTGCAAAATTAAGATTTGTTTTTCACAAAATTGTCATATAGTAACAGGTTATTTCTCACACCCAGCATATGCATATCACAAATTACACCCCAAAACACATTCTGCTACTCCTTCTGAGTATGGCAATATCACATGTCTGAGACTTTTTCACAGCCTGGCCACATACAAAGGCCCAACATGCAGGGAGTGCTGTCAGGTATTCTAGGGACATAAATTACACATCTAATGTCATGATGATTTATCACATTTTTGAAGGCCCTGGAGCACCAGGACTATGGAATTGCCCACAAAATGACCCCATTTTGGAAAGCAAACACCCCAACGTATAATCTATGAGGCATAATGAGTAATTTGAACAAGTCATTTTTTTCCAGTCGTTTTTGGAAAATGTGGGGAAAAAAATGAAAACGCATTTTTTTCCACAAACCTGTCCATTTATATGATATTTCCAACACATAGCATGTACATAGCAAAAATAACACCCCAAAATACATTCTGCTACTCCTCCTGTATGGCGATACCACATGTGCATCCCTCACACAAGGGCACAGAGCTTCTTGGTATGGAATTTAGAAACTTTTTGGACATGCATTTAAACTGAGAAATGGGGACAGAGATATAATTGTTGAGGAGAGTTTTTTTTACGCAAAAGTAAAAAAAGGGGTGTAAAAGGTTTTTGCTGACCTTTTTTTACTGAACAAGTTTAATGAGTAATACGGAGTATCTAATATGCAACCCCACAAACGAAAGGTTTTACCCCAGTAAAACACCCGTTAAGGTATCAGGACCACGAGGTCCCGGAAGTTTTTACACTATTTAGTAGTACTGTAATCTACACATTAAATACAGGGATCTTATGGACTGTCGTGAGGGACGTACAACCCGGAAACATACACCGGTCCGACACTTTTTCAGAGTCTGTACACTATAACGGTATGAGTCTTCCTCATCGTCT
>BLSH010088220.1:6411-22856 GCA_018402905.1 Glandirana rugosa | reverse complement strand
ACAGGAGCAGGAGATGTGGAAAGTGACAAGCTGCATCTGGTGGCAGGTGACGTGGCAAGTGACAATACATATCTGGTTGTAAGTAACATGGCAAGTGGCAAGCTGCATGTGGTGGCAGGCAATGTGGCAAGTGACAAACCGCATCTGGTGACAAGGAATGTGGCAAGTGACCAGCTGCATCTGGAGGCAGATGATGGTGGCAAGTGACACATTCAAGGTTCCCACTCATTCTGCATTATGGTGAGTTGAACTATTTCATTTTATATTACAAATTACAATGTAATAATAGAAATGATGCTCTTCAATCATCCTGACACCATATAAACCATGGTGCCATGATGATTGAAGTGCCAACACCAGCCATTGCCCTGACAAATTGCCCGCAAAAAAAAATATTTTCTGGCAGTGCCCCACCCGAGACTAGGCTCTGGATCCACCCCTGGTGTGACGTTGTACCCAAACAAAATTTGTGTCCTTTTTTCCCCACAAATAGAGCTTTCTTTTGGTGCTATTTGCTCCCCTCTGCGTCATTTCTGATCACCGCTAAAATACAAATCCAAAAATAATATAAAAAAACATTTTTTTTTCAACGGTTTTGGCCGATTTATATTCTTCCTCATTGTGATAAAAAAAACTGCAATCAGCATTCATTGATTGGTTTGCGCAAAAGTTGCCGTGTTTACGGATGAGAATTAATTTCTGGGGTTTTTATTTTTTACTAGTAATGGCGACGAGCTGCAATTTTTAGTGGTACTGCAATATTGCAGCGGACATGTCAGACCATTTTGACACTTTTTTGGGACCATTGGCAGTTATACAGCGATCAGTGCTATAAAAATGCACTGATTACTGTGTAAATGCCATTGGCAGCAAAGGGGTTAACCTGGAAGGGGCGCTCTAAGGGTTAAATGTGTTCCCTGTGCGTGTTCTAACTGTGTGTGGGCTGGGCTGGCAGGGGGAGGGGAGTGATCACGGCTTCCATATACAGGAAGCCTGTGATCACAGCCCTTTCCCCTCTGAGAACGGAGATCCATGTTTACATACGCGGATCTCCGTTCTTTCACTGCGGGGGGGGGGGGGGGCATCGCTGGCGGCGATCAAGTCCGCCCTACCCGCTCCTTGGCCACCGGGAACACAGTGAGCGCGCGCGCCCACAGTGCTCGATCTCGCAGCAGCTGTCATATGACGGCGGTTTGCGATGTCAAACCACCTTGTCGCCGTCAGACGCCGGTCGGCAAGTGGTTAATAATAAAAAGAGTCAGTAGATTTCTATTAACATTTGTCAGGAGAAGGAGAATATATTTTGGTTTGTTCTTTGGTGGGGGATTATGGTATTGGCAATAAATGTACAGTTAGATTTCAAAAAATAATATTTTTTTTACTATTTTGGGTCAGTTTTGTGTTAATAATAAAATAAAAAAAAGCAGGAGGTATCTATTAACCATTCCCACAAATTGAAGGTCCAATTAACAACGTATAATTCACCCAGATACAAAAAAGGGTGTATTGATAAAACATTAATTGCACAAGGCGTCGGAGGACTTGCAAGGTCAAAGAAACCATTGGGGTACAGAATCTTTGAGGGGCCCTCTTGGGGCAGAGCTACATATATATATTATATAGCATGTTGGTAAATGTTCTATCAATGTACAGCCAGGGCCGGTGCTTAACTATCTCGCTCCCTAGGCAAGACTATCACTCCCCCAACCCCCGGGGTGTCATTAGTCTTGCCTAGGGCCACGCACGTGACAGGATTAGAGAGCAGATTCACTGGACTCAGCAGCTACATTCAGAGTCCCGCCTCCCCAGGTGGTGCCCACAACCTCCACCGACCTCATGCCCGCCTCCTCTGCTGACCTCATGCTTGCCTTCTCCACCTCCCTAGCTTTGCCCACCTCCTCTGCCAAACTCATGCCCACCTCCTCTGCCTTGTGTTCCCCGGCCAGGCTAACAGGGAAGTGAGTGGGCCATGGCTGTGCCCCCCCAGGCAGCAGTGTGCCCTAGGCTTCTGCCTCATTTGCCTAGCAGGAGCGCCGGCCTGTGTACAGCACATGAGTAGTGGCCATATTGGCAGCAAACATTCCCCTTAGTGCGATCAGCAAGAATACTTTGTTGCTGAACTCTGAATTTAACAAATGTCATCTAAATCCATTCATCATGCGTATTCTTCTAGAAACTCGGTGTGCTTTGTGTATTTCTTCCAGATCTGTGTGTTAATCCAGTGTGAGACTTTACCTCTGTTCAGGAGCTTCCTGTAATAAAGACCGCTCACTGCTGCTCTCTCTCCTTGTGCAGGGTGACCGGTCTTGTCTCCACCCCTTCTCTACTTTTCTGCAGGCAGTCTGTAGTGGGTGGAGCCTTCTGAGCCCCTCCCACAGCTCTGATTTTGCACAGGGTATGTACAGCCCAGTGATGGTGTCACTGCTATTTTTATATGATAATATCTGGGTCTGCCAATGCATATTTACACACAAAGTGATTTTTTATCCTCTGCTGCTATTGAGAATATAGTTGAATTAAAGCGTTTAAGCCCATAGTTCAGCTTTAATGTCTTTTACATTGTTGGTAATTGTGACTCCTGTGTATTGTGTGATGAGAAATCAGCATTACAAGTCAGAATTCCTCATTAATAAAGAAAACAGAGCGGATTAGAGCAGAATTAAAGAATTCTTTATTTAAAGACAATGCCTGTGTGGGGCGACGTCCTGATGATCACAATGAGTTGATGACGATCTCATCTCTCCACAAATGTCTTCAATGGCTTCTTATCCTGAGTCTTCAACTTAAATGATAGAAAGAAAATAATGAATAACAATAATAATAATAATGATAATACAGATTAGAATGTAAGCTCCTCTGGTGCAGAGACTGATGTGACTGGCTCAGTGATCTCTGTACAGCACTGTGGTATATGTCAGAGTTATATAAATGTATAATAATAGTGTGTGACTGTGGGGGGACATTAGAGTGTAAGCTCCTCTGGTACAGAGACTGATGTGACTGGCTCAGTGATCTCTGTACAGCACTGCGGTATATGTCAGAGCTATATAAATGTATAATAATAGTGTGTGACTGTGGGGGACATTAGAGTGTAAGCTCCTCTGGTACATAGACTGATGTGACTGGCTCATTGATCTCTGTACAGCACTGTGGTATATGTCAGAGCTATATAAATGTATAATAATAGTGTGTGACTGTGGGGGGACATTAGAGTGTAAGCTCCTCTGATACAGAGACTGATGTGACTGGCTCAGTGATCTCTGTACAGCACTGTGGTATATGTCAGAGCTATATAAATGTATAATAATATTAGTTTGTGACTGTGGGGGGAGACATTAGACTGTAAGCTCCTCTGGTACAGAGACGGATGTGACTAGTAGTAGTAATAGTAGTAATAGTTTGTGACTGTGGGGGGGGGGGAGACATTAGAGTGTAAGCTCCTCTGGTGCAGAGACTAAGAGCTTAGCTCATGTCTCGTGATACATAGTTATACCACAGTTGGACATTGGAGAAGTAACAGTTCTTCTTGCTCAGGTTTCCACAACATGTAAGGAAGAATACACCTATTGAGTAGAGTAACTAGAGGAGGGGGTTAGGAAGGCTGCTTATCCTGTTATCGACCACTCCACACAGATATACTGTGGAAGGGCAACCCTCTTGTGCGAAATCACGTACTTGTACGTGATTTTGTGCACTGGATCTGGGGGCGCATGCCACCGGCGTCTAGCTCCCGCTGTGATTGGACACAGCAGGAGCCAAGCAGCGGGTCCGGCAGATGTGATGTCCGCCTGGACTCACCAATCATTCCCAGGAGAGGCAGAATGGCGGTCTGCATATGTAAACAAGGCAGACAATCGTTCTATGAGAGAGGAAGATGGAGATCTTGTGTTCCTGCTAAGCAGGAACATGGATCTCTGCCTTCCCGCAGTCAAAGCACCCCCACTCAGTTAGCAAGTACCCCCTAGAGACACAATTAACCCTTTGATCGCCCCTGATGCTAACCCCTTTCCTGACAGCTTCATTAGTGCAGTGACAGTACATTTTTTTAGCACTGATCACTGTATTGGTGTCACTGGTCCCCAAAAAGTGTCACTTAGAGTCAGATTTGCCCGCCGCAATGTCGTAATCCTGCTAACAATCGCTGATTGCCGCCATTGCTAGTAAAAAATAAAATAATAAATAAAAATTAAATAAATGAATCCCATAGTTTGTAGACGCTATAACTTTTGCGCAAACCAATCAATATGCGCTTATTGGCATTTTTTACCAAAAATATGTAGCAGAATACATATTGACCTAAATTGATGAAGAAATTCGATTTTTTTTACATTTTTTTTTATTGGATGTGTTTTATAGCAGAAATTTGTCGCAATTTTTTTGTTTCCAGCGCAAAAAATAAAAACCGCAGAGGTGATCAAATACCATCAAAAGAAAGCTCTATTTGTAGGGAAAAAAGGACATCAATTTTGTTTGGGTACAACGTTGCACAACCGCGCAATTGTCAGTTAACCACTTGCCGACCGCCAACCGCAGGTTGACGGCGGCAAAGTGGCTCGTTATCGCAAATCGGCGTCATATGACGGTGGCTGCGATAACGCGCCGGAGGCACGCCCGTGCGCTCACTGTGTTCGGGGAGGGCCACGGAGCGGGTGCGGCAGCTTCGATTGCCGCCGGCTACCCGCGATGGCCCCCCCGGAGTGAAAGTACGGAGGTCCGTGTATGTAAACACGGACCTCCGCTCTGTGAAGGAGGAAGGGCTGTGATCACAGCCTTCCTGTATACGAAGGCTGTGACCACTTCCCTTCCCCAGCTAGGGCAGTCCCCCCACAGTAAGAACACGCCCAGGGAACACAGTTAACCCTTAGAGTGCCCCCTGCAGGTTAACCCCTTCACTGCCAATGGCATTTACACAGTAATCAGTGCATTTTTATAGCCAATGGTCCCAAAAAAGTGTCAAAATAGTCCGACATGTCCGCCGCAATATCGCAGTACCGCTAAAAATCGCAGATCGCCGCCATTACTAGTAAAAAAAACCAAAAAAAACCCCCAAAAATGAATTCTCATCATCCGTAAACGCGACAACACTTTTGCGCAAACCAATCAATAAACGCTGATTGCAATTTTTTTTTTATCACAAATATGAGGAAGAATATAAATCGGCCAAAAACAGTGAAAAAAAATGTTTTTTTATATTTTTTTTTGGATTTGTATTCTAGCAAAAAGTAAGAAATTTGGGTTTTTTTGCAACATTGTCGCTCTTCTTTTGTTTATAGCAGCGATCCGAAATGACGCAGAGGGGATCAAATACCACCAAAAGAAAGCTCTATTTGTGGGAAAAAAAGGACGCAAATTTCGTTTGGGTACAACGTCGCACGACCGCGCAATTGTCAGTTAAAGCGACGCAGTGCCGAATCGCAAAAAGGGCTCCGGTCCTAAAGCTGGAAATCCTTCCGGGGCTGAAGTGGTTAAAGCAAAGCAGTGCCGTATTGCAAAAAAGGGGCCTGGTCGTGAAGGAGGTAAAACCCTCTGGGGCTGAAGTGGTTAAGGAGCTACAAAGGTTTGTCTCTCTGCCTTTAGAACGGTTCCCCTGGACAACTCCCCAGCCTCCTCCCTTCCCGTTCTTTCACAGCGTATTGTTACAACTTTGTGTTTTTTACCCTGCCAGTAGTTGATTGGTTTAACCACTTCCCGACCAGCGCCGTAAATAGGTGGCGGTCGGGTTTGAGCGGCTCTCCCGGGACATAGCCTGCACCTGCAGGCTATATCCCGGTATCATTTTTTAGAGCTGGCGGTCGGCTATCCAGGGGTAACGACCGATCTGGTCGTTACCCCAGGGGGCGGGAGGGGATACCCCCCCTCCCGCTGCCTTCCACCGCTCTTCTCCGGCCTCCCGTCCCACCGGGAGACCAGAGCGACGTCACATCACTTCCGGTTTACACGGCGGCTAACGGCGCCAATTGAAAAAAATGTCAGTATTCAGAATCGCCGTTTTTGGCGATCTGAATACTGTGAAGTGCAAAGGAGGGATGGGGGGTCTTTTAGACCCCCCGACCCTCCAAAAAGAGTACCTGTCACCATATATTACTATCACAAGGGATGTTTACATTCCTTGTGATAGCAATAAAAGTGATCAGATTTTAATTTTTTTTTAAAGGAACAGTGCTAAAAATAAATAAATAAATAAAATTAAAAAAAAGAAAACAAGATTTAAATCGCCACCGTCCCCGCGAGCTCGCGCAGCAAAGAAAACGCATACGTAAGTCACATGAGGTATTGCCGCGATCGCCAGAGTGTGAGCAATAATTCTAGCTAAAGACCTCCTCTGTAACTCTAACCTGGTAACCGTTAAAAATTTTAAAGCGTCGCCTATGGAACTTTTTAAATACCAGACTTTGTCGCCATTCCGCGAGTGCGCGCAATTTTCAACCGTGTCATGTATGGTATCTATTTACTCGGCGTAACATCCTCTTTCACAATATGCAAAAAAAATTGGGCTAACTTTACTGTTGTCTTATTTTTTAACTCAAAAAAGTAAAATTGTTCCAAAAAAAATCGCGCTTGAAAGACCGCTGCGCAAATACTGTGTGACAAAAAGTATTGCAACGATCGCCATTTTATTCTCTAGGGCGTTTGAAAAAAATATATATAATGTTTGGGGGTTCTAAGTAATTCTCTAGCAAAAAAAAATGTTTTTAGCTTGTGACCACCAAATGTAAAAAAGTGGCCCGGTAGGTAAGTGGTTAAATAAATAGAGTAACTGATGTGCAAACTAGAGAGATCACTAAAATTCAGAAGGCAGCGGCCAACACAGATAGGATAAACCCAAATTCCACGAAAAGCAAAGTAAAACAAATGTGTGTAGCGCTTACCCAACTAACCAAAAATATCCAAATCAAATGAATCAACATTCTAAACATAAAATATGCATATCAAAATTATTCACCAAAAAATGTGTCATAATAACACTTAATAATAAAGAGTAATGTGCCATAAAAATATATAGATGTGAAATAGTAATAAGCAATTCAGTGTCAAAAAGTGCAGCTATAATCTGACCCACAAGAGGTCACCACAATCATTAGCAAAGTAAAGTAGGTGACTATTACAAGGGAATGTGTGCTTCTTCTAATCACTTGCAGTACCACTTTAAACCACAGAGTGTCACTAAAGGGAAAAACATAATTATTGCATTTCTATATATTTCTGCACAATCAAGGACTGTTTTTGATGATTTCTTATATATTATATATTTATTTTTTATATTTTTTGGGTAGTTGCACTCTTGTCTAGAACTGTTGGTGAGGATGGGTTGCTGAACTATGGTATGTAGCTGGGCACCCACAATCAAACTATGATTGGCACCATGGGTAATGGATAATTGGATGTTAATGGTTGGTTTGCTGGCTGTTTTGCTGACTCAGTAAAGCTGTAGACTTTCTCTTTCCAAAATAAACAGTTTCAGGGTGATGATTTGGCCAAGAACCTCATCCTTCCCCTCCTGATAGGGGTGATGATTTCTGTGTTGCATTCCATACTTTGTGTTTCGGAAGTTAAGTCTTTCTTATTTAATGCACAGTCTTACCGGTGATAACTTACAGTGGGTATAGGCAACGCATGCCACATAAATTGCAGCACTTCTTCCTTCCAATACAGTCAGCGTCATTTCTACATTCATCTGGAGGGCTGGTGGCGTGGTATACGCAAGCCCTGTTCATGGGTGGGCACTTTCCAGGTTTAACAACTGGATAGAGGTAGAATTAAAAATAGGTTATAATCATCACACTCTACAGTATATGGTGAGGTCAGGGACAATTGTGTAAGGGGGTGATATGACCCCTCCTACCTTTGATTACATCATAGCAATGATGGCATATAGACCTACTTGTCTGTGGTGGTTCTCATGTATCCAGGGCATGGTATTAGTCACTTTTTACTAGACCTTTTCTATAATATTGATTATGTTTTATTGCTTATCCAAGTAACTGTTTTAGCTCTAAAATGTGTCAGGAACACACTCCAGTTTTTATAGCAACACAATTTACTTACTATTTGCCACCCGCTAATAGCAGATTTAGTGGTGGACACAGTAGATTACTCCGCTGGCTACCCAACCACTGTGAGAGGCCAGGGTATCATGTGATCACTATTATTGGTCATAGCGATCACATGATTACTATGTAAACTAAACAGCCATGAATGCCTTTACTTACTATTTAGATGCTTTGAGCGGCCCACAGCTATCACATGGTACCTGGGCCAATCACAGCACCCTGTACCATGTGATTAGCTGTAGCCTAATCACACATCACAATGGTAAGCAATAGACATGTGCATGATAAAAAAATGTGTTTCATTTTGTTTTGATTTGATATTGCAGCTATTTCCTTTTATTGAATTTCATTGATTCGGTTGTTTCATTTTCGAGATTCGTATTTGGAATTTGTGTTCAAAATTCCATATACTGTTTTCGAATTACTTTCAAAATCACCTGTGTTTTTCGACGCTAAGCGTTCGTTCGAAGTGAAAAAATGTGAATATTTTCTTTTCGATTCGAATGTGGCAGCCGAAATGTTTACATAGAAGTTAGAACTGACTGACAAAATGAAGTTCAGACAAGGTAATTATTTAACCACCTCAGTACTGGGTACGAAAACCCCCTTCCTGTCCAGGCCATTTTTCAGCTTTCAGCGCTGTCACACTTTGAATGACAATTACTCAGTCATGCAACACTGTACCCATATGAAATTTGCGTCCTTTTTTTCTCACAAATAGAGCTTTCTTTTGGTGGTATTTAATCCCTAGTGGGTAATACATTTTTTGTGCTATAAATAAAAAAAATTTGAAAATGTTGTGAAAAAATACATTTTCTTTGTTTCTGTCATAAAATTTTGCAACTTAGTAATTTTTCTTCATACATTTTGGCCAAAATCTATACTGCTACATATCTTTGGTAAAAAATAACCCAAATAGGTGTATATTATTTGGTCCTTGTGTAAGTTAAAGAGTGTACAAGCTATGGTGCCAATCATTGAAAATTGATCACACCTGATCACAGCTGATATACTGATGGCCTATCTCATTTCTTGAGACCCTAACAAGCCAGGAAAGTACAAATAACCCCCAAATTACCCCTTTTTGGAAAGTAGACAGTCCAAGGTATTTAGTAGGAGGCATGGTGAATTTTTTGAAGTTGTAATTTTTCCCACAATTCTTTGCAAAATGAAGATTTTTTTTCACAAAATTGTCATTGTAACAGGTTATTTCTCACACCCAGCATATGCATATCACAAATTACACCCCAAAGCACATTCTTCTACTCCTCCTGAGCATGGCAATACCACATGTCTGAGACTTTTTCACAGCCTGGCCACATACAGAGGCCCAACATGCAGGGAGCGCCGTCAGGTATTCTAGGGACATAAATTACACATCTATCAGATTTTTGAAGGCCCTGGTGCACCAGGACAATGGAATTGCCCACAAAATAACCCCATTCTGGAAAGTAAACACCCCAATGTATAATCTATGAGGCATAATGAGTCATTTTTTTCCAATAGTTTTTGGAAAATGTGGGGAAAAAATGAAAACACATTTTTTTTACACAAAGTTATCCATTTATATGATATTTCCAACACATAGCATGTATGTAGCAAAAATGACACCCCAAAATGCATTCTACTACTCCCCCTGAGTATGGCGATACCACATGTGTAAGACTTTTACACAGCCTGGCCACATACAGAGACCCAACATTGAACTAGCACCTTCAGGCGTTCTACGAGCATAATTTACACATCTCCTTTCTCAACCACCTGTTACACTTTTGAAGGTCCTGGAGCACCAGGACAATGAAATTGCCCACAAAATGACCCCATTTTGGAAAGCAAACACCCCAACGTATAATCTATGAGACATAATGAGTCTTTTGAACATGTCATTTTTTCCAATAGTTTTTGGAAAATGTGGGAAAAAAATGAAAACACATTTTTTTTACACAAAGTTGTCCATTTATATGATATTTCCAACACATAGCATGTATGTAGCAAAAATCACACCCCAAAATACATTCTACCACTTCCCCTGAGTATGGCGATACCACATGTGTAAGACTTTTACACAGCCTGGCCACATACAGAGGCCCAGCATTGAAGTAGCACCTTCAGGCATTCTACAAGCATAAATTACACATCTCATTTCTCAACACCTACCTATTACACTTTTGAAGGTCCTGGAGCACCAGGACAATGAAATTGCCCACAAAATGACCCCATTTTGGAAAGCAAACACCCCAATGTATAATCTATGAGGCATAATGAGTCTTTTGAACATGTCATTTTTTCCAGTAGTTTTTGGAAAATGTGGGAAAAAAATGAAAATGCTTTTATTTTTACGCACAGTTGTCCTTTCATATGATATTTCCAACACATAACATGTACCTAGCAAAAATGACACCCCACAATACATTCTACTACTCCCCCTGAATAGGGCAATACCAAATGTGTGAGACTTTTACAGGTGATGTTTACTGATAGGTGATGACGGTCTCTGACAGGTGATTGGTGATGGTCAGTGATGGGTGACTGGTGGAGGTCACTGATGGGTGACAGGTGTCTGGCGGTGGTCACTGATGGGTGCCGGGTGTCTAGTGGTGGTCACTGATGGGTGATGGGTGACTGGCGGTGGTCACTGATGGGTGCCGGGTGTCTGGTGGTGGTCACTGATGGGTGACGGGTGTCTGGCGGTGGTCACTGATGGGTGATGGGTGTCTGGTGGTGGTCACTGATGGGTGACGGGTGTCTGGCGGTGGTCTCTGATGGGTGACGGGTGTCTGGCGGTTGTCACTGATGGGTGATGGGTGTCTGGCGGTGGTCACTGATGGGTGATGGGTGTCTGGCGGTGGTCACTGATGGGTGACGGGTGTCTGGCGGTGGTCACTGATGGGTGACGGGTGTCTGGCGGTGGTCAGTGATGGGTGACTGGCAATTCTCATTGATGGGCGACGGGTGATGGTAGTGGTCACAGATGGGTGACTGGTGGTGGTCACTGATGGGTGACTGGTGTCTGGTCGTGGTCACTGATGGGTGACTGGTCACCGTCACTGATGGGTGATGGGTGACTAGCGGTGGCCACTGATGGGTGAGAGGCCACGGGTGACTGGCGGTAGTCACTGATGGGCGACGGGTGACAGGCCAAGGTCAGTGATGGTGACAGGCCACAGTCAGTAATGGGTGACAGGTCACGGTCACTGATGTGTGATGGTTGACATGCCACGGTCACTGATGGGTGACACACCATGGTCACTGATGAGTGACAGGTGACATGCCACGGTCACTGATGGGTGACGGGTGGCATGCCACGGTCAGTGATGGATGACAAGTGACACGCCTTGGTCAGTGATGGGTGATGGCTGACAGGCCACGGTCACTGATGGGTGACAGGCCACGGTCACTGATGGGTGACAGATGACACGCCGCAGTCACTGATGGGTGACGGGTGAGACGCCGCGGTCACTGATGGGTGACACGCCACGGTCAGTGATGGATGACGGGTGACAGGCCACGGTCAGTGGTGGGTGATGGGCCACGGTCAGTGATGGGTGACGGGTTACAGGCCACAGTCACTGATGGGTGACACTCCACGGTCACTGATGGGTGACGGGTGACATGCCACGGTCACTGATGGGTGACATGCCGCGATCACTAATGGGTGACGGGTGACAGGTGCACTTTCTGATGGCAGTATGATGACAGGTGCACTTTATGATGACAGATGCACTTTATGATGACAGGTACACTTTATGGGGGTAGATGGGGTGACTGTTGGCTGACAGGTGCATTGGGGGGGCAGGGGTGATGTGAGAGGTGTGTTTGGTGCTATACAGATCAGTAACTTACTGATCCTAGCTCTTCTCTCCTCACACTGGAAACTGTGGGGGATATGTGGCATTGATTGCTTTGTCACCTTCCCCCTAAAATATTGAGCACCAGCAGCCACTTTTTATAAGAAAGCATCAGGAGGATTTCTGGGGACTTTTTCACTGATTAGCAATTAATGGGAAGAAAAGCCACGGATTGAGTTTTCTTGTTAATTTCATGAACTTCTATTTACCTTGGGGTGTATTTATTAAGAATTTTCAGAGCTACTCATTCTGTGAATAAAAAGTACATTTGTTCTGTATGAATGGGGGCATTCTGTGTGAATTAGGCAATTTTCCCTTCAGAACGAATGCTATTCATTTATACAAATAGAGTGATCAGGAAAATCCCACATTATGACCACTTTTGACCACTAGATGTAGCTAATGATCATAGGAGAGAAATATTTTCCTGATTCACACTATTTTCATGACTAAAGAACATCCGACCTGAAGAGAAAATATCCTTGTGACATTTGATTTTGTCGGCATTCACGCAGAACAAACGTAATTGCCCCTTGTTGGATAGGGAGGTGTAGCGGCTTTGAATTTACACTAAAGCCTTTAGATCTTTTACTTCAAAAAAGGTCAGTTAATTCGGAAAAATGCTGGTAAGCTACTAAGTACATTTAAAGGGTAACTCCACTTTCGTGGGGAAAAAAATAGCAAATAAAGAGAAAATACTATAGAGTGTACAATTGGACATATTGTCATATTGTAATTGAATGTTATTAAAAATGACCTTTCCTTTTCTGCAGGCACTGTACATTTCTATAAATGCAGTGCAATGTGTCTACCTGGAGGTGTTCTGTACACAGAATGTGTACTGACCACTAGCCAGAAACATAATTTCCTGCTTGTAAGATTGGCTCACCAATTTTCCCAGAAGTCTGCCTAAGATACAAGTCAGATTTCAAGCATCCCCTGCAACAAAAATGTCATTTTGGTGAGATACTTTTAATAGGAGCATGTCTAAAGGGATGCAGGCCCAGCAGATTTCCTCATTAGTGCCCTGCTGCTGCCACAACTGACTGATAATTATGAAACCACTCCCATTAGACCCACTTAGCAGAGAGGCACAGAGGAACAAATAGGAATTTCTTCAGAATAACAAAAGGTAGGAATCTGCAACACAGTTTGTTATAATCCTTGCAATGTACAAAGATCACAGAGGGGGGGGGCATGTTTTTTCTCAACAGAAGTGGAGTTACGCTTTAAAGTCAATTCCCTGCACTGTTGCTCTTCCCTGGGAACTCCTATCCCCAGCACTGGTCCCTGGCAGTGTATGGACTACAACGACAGTTCTCCTGTTACTCATTTGTGATTTGAGCATACTAATGAAGAGATATTTGCAACTCCTAAGACTTTTGCCATTGGGCCAACCTCTTGGTGGGTGCAAATCAGTGGCGGCTGGTGCTCAATATTGTAGGGGGGCAGCACTCGCACTACACCCCACTGGTGCTGTTCAGCGATCCACTCATAACCCCCCCCGGTGCACAATTGATTGATCGGGAATGCAACGATCAATTCTCAGCCCCCCCGACGCACGATCCATGGCCTTACCCTATGCTGTGGTGTTGCGGTACAGGTGCGGGGAAGAGACTGATGGCAAGCTGAATCCTGGGTAGGGCTCCAGGAAGAGGTTGTTGCTTCTCTTCTTGGCTGAACAGAAAGCAGGTCCTGAGACCCGATTGGCCAGGAATCCTAAAGCTCCCTGGCCAATTGGGTCACAGGACCAGCTTCATGATTGGCTGGGAGGAGAAGCAGGAAGACATTAGTGAATATTAATTCGCTAATTTCACACAACTGGATGGGCTCAGTGCACAGTACTGTGTCAGAGCCCACCCTTTTTTTTAGCCAATTAGAGCCTCAGACTCTCATCATGTGCTTAAAAAAATACAATAAAACAATTAAAATCAATGCGTCCGGTGCCCTGCATGTAGATTAGGGGCCTGCAGCATGGATTAGGGGGGACGGCGCCCCTAATGAGCACGTTGCCACTGGTGCCAAGGCAAACAAAGGCTCATCCTATGCTCCAAGCTGTCGGCACATAACAAAAATAAAGAGAGCCAGCGGCATTTCAATAAAATCAAACACAACTATAACTTTATTGTTCTGAACAGACAAACACAATGCCCCACCTGGAATCTGCTCCACTGATTTGCTTCACTCAAGCCTGGGTTTAAACTTAGAGATGGCAACGTTAAACCTAGACTGGGTGAAATAATGGATAAAGAGAAGGAGGAGGTTCCAGGTGGGGCTTGGTCTGTCCACAACAATAATGTTACAGTTGTGATGAATTTTAATGGAGTGCCACAGACCAGGAAAGCCAGTTCTTTCTTGCGCCCAGGCAGCCTCAGGTGCTGCACATAACCTTTCACATTTATGGCAGGCTGTATGTGGCAACTGTAGCTCTCAGGGTGCAGGAAATCAGCAGAGTTGCGTGCCTAAAAAATGTCCATGCACTTGAACCCTTGGGCATATTTTATGTTAAAGTGTATATCAAGCCAATGACTTTTCTTCTAGTTTTTGATGCAGTGGGGAGGATTAGAACCCAGGGGCTACACATTGAGGTTCATGGTGGGCACCCCATCAAAATTTTTTTTTCCAAGTAGTGTTGACTCACCCACAGGGTCCCGGCATCTTTTGACGCAGCGCTCACTGCAGCACTTCTGCCGACCTCTACAGTCTTCATCTTCCTTGCAGATTCTTTCGTTGACAGATCGACATTTGTACAGCATTTCGGTATTGGGTGGCCCTACATGAGGACACTGTCCACTTTTTTCAGCTGAAAGAAACAGAAACATATTTTTTGCCATGAATTCATTAATAAGGTCACATGCAGGGGTGTCTCTAGCACTGGGCACCCAGGGCAAGGTGCCCAAAGTCCTGACACTGATCACCCAAAGGAACAGTTGGGAGTGTGGCTACAGGAGCTGGAATGCTGAAGCAAGGAACAGGAGTGAAAACAAGGCTTGTTATTGGCAAAAGCTGAGGCAGCAGCTGAAATTCTTCTAACCCATATCCCTTAGGAGATAGTATGTTTACCGAATAGTGATTTATTCTGTGTGAGTTCCAAAAGAATAATAGCTCGGACACAGTAACCAGGATTCTGCTGCCTAAAGTGGAACCAAAGTCCCATTGCGAGGTCCCTCACCAGCATCATCTCTCTGGCTTTCTCTGGGAGCTGGTCTTTGATCATCATGATTGGCCTGAATGGTGATGATGGAACTCCCAAGCTTGCATAGGAGTTTAGTCATCCTGGCACACCGGCATTGTGTTGGCAACGTAAACTAAACTGTGCATGTGCATTTCAAAGAGCAATAAAATGTTTGTTTCATTGCAGAAGAGACGTTGCATGTTCCCTCTGCAGTAAAGAGCCTGCCTGCTCACATTTATTTTAATTTAGACTTTAGTTCACTTTATGGTGGACTACTTCAGCTGCAGGTTTATTCATTTTTTATTATTTTTGTGCCTGCCTTGGATCACAGGCAAAAGGCACAGTGCCAGACAGAGTGGCTCTGTGCCTTGTAATAGCTGTGATGGACAATGACAGTGATCACAAGTGTAAACACAGCTTGAGTTTACATTTAAGAGCCCACCCTTACTTTTCTGCTGCTGATACTTTAGGTAATAATGCTCCTACTGACCACCAGTGAGGTGGTACACTGATATGCAAGGCGGAGCACATTGACCAACACTGAGTGGCAAGGGGGTACACAGGGGGCATACTGACCATAAAGGAAGCATAATGACCACCAATGAAAGGAGGACACAGACACTGACTACCAATGTAAAAAGGACACATACCCTGACAGAAAACATAAAGAAGCATATACCCTGACAACCAATTAATAAGGGCACAGTCACTGACCACTCGGTCTGGGTATTTTTTCCTTCTGGGCCTTTTATTCTCCTACTGATCACCTTTGTTTTCCACTCCCACTGAATACCAACACTGGGCAATTTTTCTTTTCACTGACCTCTAATGTCAGACATTTTTCATCCCCCAGACTATCAATTACAGATATTTTCTACTGCCGTTAATCACTAACCCCAGCCACCTGCTGACCAGCAATATAAGGGTCATTATTAGTGTTGAGCGAACCCGGACTGTAACGTTCGGGTCCGTACCGAACTTTCGGGTGTCCGGGGCACGGACCCGGACCCGGACATTTCAAAAATCGTTCGGGTTCGCATTTTATCGTCTTGGGGCCTGGCTTGGGCTTGCTAAAAACTTTACAGGCCCAGGCCCAGGCACGGGGCCTGTGGGCTTTCAAGCCATGCCTGGGCTTGCAATGTCAGGCCCAAGCGAGTTGTGATTATTACTGGGAATATAACGACCAGTCGTCCACCGACCCCAATCACTAATTGCCGTCATCTTTTATAGACATTAACTATCAGACCCCCTACTTTTTACAGACTGTAATCTCCAGTCACTTTTCTTTTTAACGGGTCACAACCATAAGTCACCCTCACCTTTTGTTTCCACTAGTCATCCTCTTATTTTCCGGGTCTTCCTTTTTTATGG
>BLSH010088126.1:17903-32315 GCA_018402905.1 Glandirana rugosa | reverse complement strand
AAGGTCAACTTTAATTTGAAGATGCAAGATCTGATTCTGGTAATCACATCCTGGCTTAATTACTTAAAGTGGAAATTCAGGATAACCCTAACTACTCTTAATACCTATGCTAACTAACTTGCATAAGAAAGATGTATATACTCGTACTGTGGTTGTGGTGGATTTCTAAAAAAAATGAACAGTAAGACTTTGCAAACCTTTTTTTAATGCAGCTGTAATGTTTTTAGATTTGAAAGGAATGTCAAGGTGGGCTTTAGGCCTCAGGTACACTGAGCATTAAAACAAAACTGCTTTTAGGAGTGTATGGCATTTTTTTTCTGCCTCTAAATGCCCCTCCATATTAGCCTATGTGTCCATGAACACTAGGCACATCAAGCGCTTGAGCCTTAAAGCGAAGTTTCACCCAAAAGTGGAACCTCAGCTTATCTGCCTGCTCCTCCCCCCCTCCGATGCCACATTTGGCACCTTTCAGGGGGAAGGGAGGAGTGGGTACCTGTTGACAGGTACCTGTCCCCACTTCCAGGAGATCTCACTACGGCTAGATCACTCGGAAGTTCGGCCCCTGTCCTCCTTCCCCCACCACCAGGCCATTCAGAAAGCACAGCGAGCTTCACGCATGTGCAGTAGGGAGCCGGCTGTGAAGCCCCAAAACTTCACTGCCGGCTTCCCTTACAGGCAATGACAGCGGCAGCACCCAAGAGCCGATGGAAACATTGCTGGATCCCAGGACAGGTAAGTGTCCTAATATTAAAAGTCAGCAGCTACAGTATTTGTAGCTGCTGACTGTTAATTTTTTGCTGGAGTGGGCAGAACTCCACTTTAAAGTGGTTATAATCTTTCACTACCATTCACTGCCAGGCCCTCTCTTCTATGCAGTCAAAACACACTGTGTAAGTGTTTGTTAAAAGCGAAGCCTCTAAATACCTCTTTTCAGATATCTTCAGGCCATTTACGTGACTCCTGGCTGCTCTATTCCTCTGATCTACGGGCAACAGGAGGAGGGGCCAAAATCTCCCTCTGACGTCAGCCTGGGAGGTCAAGTGACCGCCATGCTTGCCACTCAGCCCCTCCCGCTGTAGCCCTTAGATGGGGAGGAGAGCGGCTGGGAGTTACGTGACCGGCCTGAAGATATATGAAAAAAGATATTTAGAGGCTTTGTTCTCAAAAACACTTACACAGTGTGTTAAAGCTGTATAAAAGAGAGGGGCTGGCAGTGAATTTTTTAAAGTTTAATTTACGACTAATAGCGGAAGAAGGGGGGGCAGAGATGGCTTACACACACACACACAGGAGCTGACAGGCAGGGAGGGGGGAAGAGAGGAGAGCAGTGGATGATGGAGGCACGTAAACCGACCATGGTAATCATGGCAGCCATGATTACCGTGGTCAGCACACGGGGGGGAGTCAGGAACAGGCAGGATCAACGAGGGTTTTTACAGATAACAGAGGGACAGGTTAAACAGCCCAAGCACTGTTCTGTCTAACCTGCTATAAGGGAACAGGATCTCTTTTTTTTTTTTTACAACCGGGACGACCCGCTCATTAAGGGCGCATATTCATGTGCCCGGCCCCTTGCAGAACGCAGAATGCATGAATTCCAATGGGGGTGTTTTTTGAAGCACGTGATTAGAGCCAGAGGTTCTAATAGGCTTCAAAATAGGGTGGTCTCGGGGTGCAGAGCACTGCGAACCGAGCCCACCCAGTTGTGTGACAATACCAAATGAATATTCGTTATTTTCACACTAAATCTCCTCCCCGGTAATCAGGAAGCGGGTCAGAGACCAGTTTCTCAATTGACCGAAAGGAGAAGCATTATGATTGGCTGCCGAGGAGGAGGGAGGAGACGGAAGCCACTGGAAGCCAGAAGAACCTTGCATCTTTCATCCAGTGCTGCATTGTTGTTTTTGGATTCTGAGTCATGGGGAAAGCAAAAGAATTTTCAAAGGATCTGTGGGAAAGGGTAATTTAACTGTATTAAACAGGAAATGGATATAAAAAGATATCCAAGGAATTGAGAATGCCAATCAGCAGTGTTCAAACGCTAATCAAGAATTGGAAAATGAGGGGTTCTGTTGAAACCAAACCGTGATCAGGTAGACAAACTAAAATTTCAGCCACAACTGCCAGGAAAATTGTTCGGGATGCAAAGAAAAACCTACAAATAACTTCAGGTGAAATGCAGGACTCTCTGAAAACATGTGGTGTGGCTTTTTAAAGATGCACAATAAGGAGGCACTTGAAGAAAGATGGGCTGCATGGTCAAATTGCCAGAAGAAAGCCATTATTAGGCAAATGCCACAAAGTATCCCACTTACAATACACCAAACAGCACAGAGACAAGCCTCAAACCTTCTGGCACAAAGACATTTGGAGTGATGAGATCAAAATGTAACTTAATACAGTGTATTGCCCCCTTTAACATCAATGACAGCTTGAAGTCTTTTGTGGTATTTGTGGATGAGGCTCTTATCTTCTCAGATGGTAAAGCTGCCCATTCCTCTTGGCAAAAAGCCCAGTTGTGGCTGAAATTCTAGTTGGTCTACCTGACCATGGTTTGGTTTCAACAGAACCCCTAATTTTCAACTTCTTGATTAGAATTTAAACACTGCTGATTGACATTCTCAATTCCTTGGATATCTTTTTATATCCCTTTCCTGTTTTACACAGTTCAACTACCTTTTCCTGCAGATCCTTTGACAAGTCTTTTGCTTTCCCCATGACTCAGAATCTAGAAAGTCCCGTGCAGCACTGGATGAAAGATGCAAGGGTCTGTCAGGAGTCCAGGAACTCATTGACATTTTATACACACACACTAATTACAAGCAAACAGATCACAGGTGAGGATGGTTACCTTTAATAGCCATTCAAACCCCTTTGTGTCAACTTGTGTGCATGTTATCAGGCCAAAATCACCAGGGTATGTACACTTTTGATCAGGGTCATTTGGGTAGTTTCTGTTGTCATTATGATTTTGAGTAAACACAAACCATGAGTGAAAGAAAAGTTTTTGTGTTATCATTCATATTCTCTGAAAAATGCCTAAGGAATCATAAATTCTGCCAGGGTATGTAAACTTATCAGTACAACTGTATTTTTCTGGCTGTACACTAGACATCTAGTGGATTGGCAAAAGCTGCATTTAGTTCTTTTGCGCATTTTTCCACTTTTCCATCCTGTAAGGATGTTATTCCACTACATAGTTTGGTATCATCTGCAAAGACTGAAATGGTTCTTTTAATCCCAGACCCTATATCATTTATAAATATATTAAAAAGGGGGGGGGGTTGTAATTGTGGGGGCACCATTTTCCGCCCCCCCCCAAAAAAAATTTACCACCAGCCATCACTGCTTACAACCCCTTTAATTAATTTCACTGGCCACAATAAACTATTATTGTGGCCAGTGAAATTAATTAACACTCAAGCGCTTGACATGCCTAAATGCGTCTAGACGTGTTTGTACACATCAAGAATTTTTTTCTGCCAAAACGCTGATGCCAGGAGGAAAAGCTTTTAGGGGAGCTGGGCAAATTCCTTGTGTGCATGAGGCCTTAAATTGGTGCTGTGTAGGGGCTTCTCTGCAGACATGGTTGGTTAAAAGCTAGGTCCATTAAACTGTACTCTGACTTTCAGTGGATGTTGGTAGCCTGAATCATTCCCTGATTCCTTTACACCCATTGGACTCAAGTAACAAGATCTTTCCATTGGTGTCACCCCATCACAGATTGCATTATGCTAAGCAGGGATGACTTTCTCCACTATCTCCATAAAGTAAAAAAATGCAGCGTCTAAAAATCATACACTTTGTCGATGGAACATACAGTATGTGTAGCTGGAAATTGGCTGCAGACACATCATTTCAGATTTTCGAACGGAAACTGACACATAATTCATGCAGTCTATCTGTGGTTCAGCCTGCTAAACCAAGGGCACACAATGCCAAATTCAATATTCCAAATCTTTACGCATCACTGATTGAAGCTTTGTAAGCATAGGATACACTAAAAAAGATGTAGCATGAAAAAAGATAGGATGGATAATAATTTGATCATTGGACATAATTACACACCTGCTGTATTGTTTTCTTCCCCATCTTGGGAAGTGCTCCCATCCTACAAAAGAAAGAGGATCCTAGTAATCATGCATTTGCCACTTAGTTACCTGCTGTACATGTAACACAATATTTGTCATTTAGCGCAAACATTTGCAGTTTTGGCTAAGAGAAAATAACTTACATCCTTTCTGTTAGTTTTCACATTGTTAATGAAGCTAGCAATTATCAGAAAGTGTGCAAGAACTAGAGAAGTTCATGAATGAATAAGTGCTTACTGGGCAAGTTGATAGTAACATCTTCTACAGTTACTCTACTAGGAGTGAATCTGGTTACTATAGTTTTTGTAGTTTAATTCATTTTTATGCATAAGGCCCAATAATGATAATTTCATTTACACAGGACAGAAGGACTTTCTTGTGTCCTATGTTCTTTTGGGGGGTCAGGAAAATGTGTTTTATTTTGGGGGACTCTCATTTTCTATCTGTGATGGGGACTTCTGGATGACTTAAGATCAGCCGCCACAGCGCTAATCAGTTTATTTTTACATTGAGGAGTCCTACTGTCAGAATATAATAGCACAGAGGGGAGGATTTCTTCATTTACCTTGCTTGCGTTCAGTAAAAAAAACTATGCGTGTATACTCAGTCAAGTTCCTCCACCCCAAACTCACTCATCCATGTCCTTGCTTTGTACATGTGTGCAGACATTTTGGAACAGAAAGGGGTCATCCCCAAACTGTTCCCACAAAGTTAGGAGCATGAAATTGTCCAAAATGTCTTGGTATGCTGATGACTTAAGAGTTCCCTTCACTGGAACTAAGGGGCCAAGCCCAACTCCTGAAAAACAACCCCACACCATTACCCCCCCTCCACCAAATGATTTGGGCCAGTGCACAAAACAAGGTACATAAAGACATGGATGAGCGAGTTTGGGGTGGAGGAACTTGACTGGCTTGCACCACAACCCGATGGAACACCTTTGGGATGAGATAGAGTGGAGACTGCTAACCAGGCCTTCTCGTCCAACATCAGTGCCTGACTTCAGAAATGTGCTTCTGGAAGAATGGTCAAACCTTCTCATAGACACTCCTAAACCTTGTGGACAGCCTTCTCAGAAGAGTTGAAGCTGTTATAGCTGCAAAGGTTGGGCCAACTCAATATTGGACCCTACGGACTAATACTGGGATGCCATTCAAGTTCATGTGCGTTTAAAGGCAGGTGTCTCAATACGTTTGGTAATATAGTGTAAATGTATGTAAATAAAAAAACAACAACTTTTTTCTGGATAGAGTAGGGAAGAGATATGACCCCTGTTAGGTTTCTTTTTCTCTGTCTGTGTGATTTCACATTGTTCTTTCCCACTTTCATGTAATTTTTCTGTGTTGTATTGTATTGAATTGAATTAGGTTGTTATTTTTTGTAGTATGCTAACATCTAGTAGCGATTTCTGGCCACTACAACTTGCTTACTAATGTGATTTTGGTATCTTCCTCCGTCCTCAGCTCCTGTTCAGTGCTAGTTAGGCTGGCCATACAGGGGACACAGACAGTGTTGATGGAGGAATCTCTCCTGCCAGGCCATTGTGTTCTCCCGGTGGGGTGGGTGGGGGAAGCCACCCTCGCCAGGAGAAGACCGTGATTATTGCTTGCGGCTACAGTAGCCACCAGTGATAATGGTTGGTAAAACCCGGCATGTTGGTTATACCAAAGTTGATCGATCAGCTTGGTACATTCAGCCTGCCAATACATAGTTTAAATCTCATGTGTGGCATGCCTTAGTCCAGTGCCAGATAGACCCTTCCCACTTTTTCCATGTTCCCTCAGTCAATGTTAGTTATTCACAGAGACAGGGCTTAGGAAAGTCATTGCCTTCATACACTTCCAAAGACTGGTGAAACATCCTCTGCACTGTAATTAGCTGAAGTAATGTTGGATTGGATTTAACTTCTCTGTCTTTTATTTTATTTCATTTAATTTAATTTATTCAATTTCGTTTATTTTTTGGCAGGCCTTTTTTAATAGGTCCCTCAATTAGGGCCAGTAGGCATTTTTCTGGAGCTTTTGCTCCCTTCTTTTTCTTCTCCTTTTCATCCGCATCTGATAGTCTTTGCATGGTGTGGTGTGCCGCCCTCCAGATGGGACATATAGGAATGTGCCTCTTACTACAGTCATTGTCGGTATGTATGCCATTTGTGCATCTATAGCAACCTACTAGTTACCACATGTAAATGCATTTATGTACTAATTATGTATGCATAATTTGTCATTGTTTGTTGATTTATGTATATATTTCCTTTTTTCATTCTTTTTTTTTTTTTGGAAATTTTGAGATAATTTGTTTGAAAAAAATTGCTAATTATATGGATACAATATTAATTGTGATATACTCCTCCAATAAACGCTAGGATTGCTTGATGAAGCTGTTGGCGAAACGTGTAGCAATCCTCTGACACTAACATATCCCTTTGCTGGTTTGGCCTTCAACTACCAAGGACTTTCTTTGGAATCTCCTTCATGTCTTATACCATCTATGGGCCTTTCAGATGTCCTTCTTATTTTCAGCTCCCCATGCATTTGCATTCTATATTGTATCCATTTTATGAATTTATGTTTTGTCATATTTTTGAGGTTTTGTTCATTTCTTCTGTTTTGCTACATATTTTAATGATATGGAATAAATATGTTTTTTAAACATATGCTAGTTTTGTAGCCTTTCCTGTGTGGGATATTATTGGCAGCCTTTTAAAGTCCGCCTTTTCTTTCTTGTTTTTGTCCTTTGGATTTCCTATCTGTTTCTGTACTTGAGACAACGGTCAACAGGCCCAGTGAGAGTAAAGTCTCATTTTTTTTTCCTATAAAAATAGCAAACATGTTATACTTATTTGCTCGGTTGCAGTGGATTTTCACAGAGCAGCCTGGATCCTCCTCTTTGGTGCTCCTGGTCCCTCCCTCCTGTTCAGTGCCCCCACAGCTAGCAGCTTGCTATGGGGGTACCCATGGTTGATGGTTAGTAATGGGTGACAGGGGAATAGTTGTTACACAACCATGTGCACACACACACACACATACAGCACATACTCACATACCTGTATGTCATCAGACAGTTCTTGTGGTGACAGGTCAGTGGGCAGTCTGTTAAAAAAAAACAGGTAACATTTGCTATGGCTGAAATGCATGCCAAGGACTAAAATCATAATGAACTATAAGACAGCTATGGAAGCACAGTATAGAATGGCTACAAAGTGATATCATGATTTATTCAAACAGCCACCACATTTGGTAAAAAAAAAAAAATTAGAAATTAAAAAAAAAAAAAAGAATTATAGTAAAAAGTACACTTTTTGTGTGTTCACGTGCACTTTTTTGTTCACGTTTAGTGTTCAGTTTTTGCGCACCAGACCGTGGGTTTGAAAAGAAGAAAAAATATCAGTTTACCCTGCAGTTACTTCTATTTGCTCCTGACATATTGCATTGTGTGTTAACTTTCTACCTGGTCTCAGGCTTCTGTATTTCATCCTCTTCAGATGTTTCACTCTCATAATTCCCATTCACTTCTGCACCATCATAACCCCAGTTGTGGTCCCATTCAGCTGTAAATAATTGTACCTATTAACAAATAGATCTGTAGAAGATGTACATGCTCCACATTAAATTATAATCTACCTCTGGTCTTCTTCTTTCTCCTGATTGAAGCTCTCACAATATCAACACCACCAACTTGACCCCAAGGACGTGATGCCCTTACATCACTGAACCAATCTCCTGAAAGACGTTTCAGTGCACAAGGATCTGATACGCATGATCGGAGTTTGCTGTGAATCAGAGATTTTACCGCCAGTTAATTTTTTGCATATTTATTAGCACAATTAGAAATAATTTTGTTTAACAAAAAGTTTTGACATATTTAACAAAATAAAAAATTGTAAATCAACTCAAAGTAACAAAAATTGTATTACTAAAATAACATAACAATAATGGAGAGGGGCAGTAGATGTGCAAAAGCAGACAAAGCTGCTTAGTATTAAAGCCAAATTAAAGTCACAGAAACAGATATGCAATCAGATAGACTCCAAAGGGCTGATATACCAGAGGAGCACAACTAAATATATAATAAGGTGTCACTGAGATACTAATAAAACCCTATTCCTCCCAGCTGCTTGCACTTAGTGTGCATCACAACACCATAAACATAAAACAATATAAAAATATGTGCAGAGCCTAATGTATCCCACAAAAACAGCGTATAAGAAATAATAATAGATGACAGCGTTAACACACTATAAATATATTCCAATAATATTTTATTATTTATTTCAGGTAGTTATATAGCGCCGTCAATTTACGCAGCGCTTTACATACACATTGTACATTCCCATCAGTCCCTACCCTCAAGGAGCTTACAATCTAAGGTCCCTAACTCACATTCATTCATGTACTAGGGCCAATTTAGACAGGATACAATTAACCTACCAGCATATGTATGTAGTATCAATTTTTCAAATAGGTGATCCATTCACCTTAAAATTCTACAAAAATATGTAACCACATGACTCTGTTTACTGAAAAATCTTTTGAAACTCGTGATGCTGTACACCTTCACCCAAGAAAAAAAAAAGAAGACAAACATAGCGATCACAGCTTCCAAATGAAAATCTCAAATAATAAGTGGATTAAAAACACTCACATCAAAGCCTGTTCATATAGGGCTGGGGACGTATGTTGGATAATTACAGGAGGAATCAATGAGCATTGTTTGCTATAGACACCTGAAGTTTTTATGTGAGTGTTTTAATACAGTTGCATTTAATAAACATTTTAGGAAACAGTGAGCACTATGTCAGTCTCTGCTTTACTGTAAACAATGTCATATTATTAATAATATTTATATACACTGTTTAGGGGTGTTTAAACATTTTGATATTGTAACAGAGGAGTACAGCATGATCAAGTAAATAAGCTAAAGCTGTGCTCACATTATATATCACAGTCAGGTTCAAGGAAATTAAAAAAAACAAAAAACATGCATACATGAAGTTAGCATAGCGTCACCCCAGTTACTTTATTATTTATTATACTTCTTCAGTAAATAAACCCTATTACATTAACGACCACCATTTTTATATTCTTACCGCTACTTTCCTGTTATAGAAGTTGAACAGTATGTTTAACCGCTTAAGGACCGCTTAAGGACAGTACATATACTGCGGCAGGGCGGCCATTAAGTGCAAAATCACGTACCTGTAGGCGATTCCTCTCTTCGGCTCTGGGGCATGTGCACACAGCCAGCTCCCACTGTGATTGGACACAGCGGGACCCGCCAATCATTCATAGGAAAGGCAGAACGGTGGTCTACCTATGTAAACAAGGTAGAACTGTGAGGGAGGAAGATGGAGATCTTGTGTTTTCTGCTAATCAAAGACACGGATCTCTGTTTTCCTCCAGTCACAGCATTCTCCCCCCCACAGTTAGAAATCACTCCCTAGGAGCACACTTAACCCTTTGATCGCCCCTAATGTTAACCCCTTTCCCGACTGTCATTTATACAGTGACAGTGCATTTGTTTTAGCACTGATCACTGTATTGGTGTCACTGGTCCCCAAAAAGTGTCACTTAGTGTCAGATTTAGTGCAGTTATAGGATTCCCAATGCACACGTTCCTGCTTTTAAAATGGCTTACTTGTAGTGTGGGTGCTGAAGTGAACAACGGCTGGAACCGCATGTCATAGAAGTAGATAATGTCACCAGCACACCAGGATCTTCAAATGAGTCCAATCTTTAATAAATGATCACATCGTTACACCAAACAGCAACGTTTCGCGGCTCCGAAACGTTGCTGTTTGGTGTAACGATGTGATCATTTATTAAATATTGGACTTGTTTGAAGATCCTGGTGTGCTGGTGACATTATCAACTTTTAGTGTCAGATTTGTCCACCGCAATGTCGCAGTCCCGCTAAAAATCGCTGATCGCCACCATTACTAGTAAAAACAATAAAAAAAGAAAAAGTCCATAAATCTATCCCATAGTTTAAAGACGCTATAACATTAGTGCAAACCAATCAATATAATATATTGGGATTTTTTTTTACCAAAAACATGTTGCAGAATATATATTGCCCTAAATTGATGAAGAAATTTGATTTTTTAATTTTTTTTTTCTTTCAATAAGTTTTTATTGAGTGTTCAATTAGTAAGTAAGACAAGTAAACAAGTAAATACACAGATTTCGTGTCAGCATACATTTAGTTATAACGTGTAAACATATTCATATTTGAGACAATTATGGATAGGAAGAGATTACAGCATATTCATTACAGTTAATAACTTAATTTTCCAGTTCCTATCAAAGTTCGTACATTAGAGGGAATTAGAGTTGCCACCTCATCCCTTTAAACCCGAGCACATATGAATTACACAGGTTCTGAGGTTCATTTATATTGCAGATGAGGCACCAAGTAAGTTTAATTACCACCTAATCAGCCACAGAACCTGTGTAATTCATAAGTGTTCAGTTTTAAAGGGATGAGGTGGCAACCCTAGTCATAGCTGATCACATGTGCAGCATCATGGCAGTTGTAGATTAAACAGAGGCCAAGATGGCAGCTTCCTTGGCTGAAAATGATAGGAGGGTTTACTACCACTTTAAATACAGTGTTTGTTATTGGGCCTGTGGTGCCAGGAGACAGAAGAGAGGGATCTGACATAGAGAGGGTCAGTCTTCTACTCTCCTCCTGCCTGGACTCATAGAGCCAAACTTGAGTAAAGGTAACCAATCTGGTACAGATTGCCATTTTTGTGACTTTAGCAGGTTTGCTTTGCTCTTGGGGTTATTCTAAGTTTCTGAATCCCTCTGAAAGCAGCCTGAATGTACTGCTCATAACTTCGGTTAATGTTCTTCTATTGTATTCCTTGAACATATTGCCAATGGTTATTCCACAGAAATACTACAGTAAAGACAATCTCCGTGTTTTATAATAACGTATGCGTTTCTCAATTATCGCACTCACACTATTGCCAGGTGTGCCAGAGGGGACTGAGGCTGTTATTGGGGTTGAGAGGCAGAGTAATCGACTGAACATACTTAAACGGCTCCTACGGGGGTAGTGCTAGATTGGCAAATAGTACACTATTTTATAAGCATATTTTCCTCAAATGATACAGTATATGTGGTGTGTGTTTATGTAATGATTCTATGATACATACGTTATTTTTGGAAATCATTTCATACCAGCCCCATAGCATTATTATACCAGTCCAATCACATAACATCTTTATTTTCTTGTTCATAAAAGGGAAAATCATGCATTTTAAAGCACATATGAAGAGTGTATTATATTCATCAGTGCTGCCTCACCAGTGCTCATCAAAGCAGCCTCACCAGTGCCCATCTGCTTAGCTTCACCAGTGCCCGTCAATGCAGCCTCATCAGTGTCCACCAATGCAGCCTGATCAGTGCCCACCAATGCAGCCTGTTCAGTGCCCACCAATGCAGCCTATTCAGTGCCCACCAATGCAGCCTGTTCAGTGCTCACCAACGCAGCCTGTTCAGTGCCCAGCAGCCCTTACCTGTGATCAGTGTATAGTGAGCAAGGAGAGCAGAGGGATTATACAGAGCGGGGATCTCCTGTTTACCCTGCGCGGCCGCTGTCCTCAGATGAAGTCCCATCTCCTATGATAGACGTCACCGATGTGCTGCCTATCATAGGAACTGGCCCAAGAGGTGGCACTTCGTCTGACAGCTGGGTAAGCGGGAGATCCCCATTATGTGTAATCCGGCGGCGCTCGTCCCCTCCTTCCCAGTCAGAGACAGCCCAGTGGGACCCATAGTGGGGCCGGCCCTGGACACCCCCCGGTCGCGGTGCACTCGCCCAGGATTGGACCGGCAATCCGGGGACAAAACTGGGTACAGACCTCCTCCAGGGACAGTCTCCTTAATCCGGGGACGTCTGCTCACTCTAGTGTTAAATCTACATAAAAACAGAATACAATTATTTGCACATCATATATACCCATATTTTATTCACAATAGAAAATAGAAAGCATAGCAAATGTTTAAACTGAAAAAACTTACCATGTTAAGCAAAAACGAAGGTAATTTTAAAACGAATGGCACGTCTCCAAAATATTGGGATAGGGCCATGTTTACAACGGTGTAGCATCTCCTCTTTATTAAACAATACTCTATAAATGCCTAAGAACTGAGGAGACCAGTTGCTGGAGTTTTAGGAGAGGAATGTTGTCCCACTCTTGACTGATATAAGATTCTAACTACTCAACAGTAGGGATGGGCCCACGGTTCAAGTTGAACGTAAGTTTGCCTGTTCATCGAATTTAAAACATTATGGGGCGTTTGCATCGACTGCCGTGGAGTGCCCCATAATGCATTGCGCGCAGACGGCGCATACAGCTCCTCTCCTATGGGAGGGCTGCTGCCGTCTGCATGCTTTTTGCTCTGACTGTTTATATGGCAGGGCGGGGCCACCCGGTGACGTAAGCGAATGACCCCGCCCCTTCTTACATCATGTGACATCAGTGGGGGCGGGTGACGCCCGTACATCACCGAGTGGCCCCGCCCTGCCATATAAATAAACTGTCAAAACAAAACGAGCTCAGTCGGCGGGAGCCCTCCCATGGAGGAGGAGCTGTTGCTGCTATTTATTTATTTTTTCGCGCATCGTGATTAACGATGGATTACAACGGGGGACACTTATTTTTTTTTTCTTTTTTCATAAAGGACTTGTCCCTAATTGTTTCCTGTGGTTTTTTTCTTTTTTGACACATTTTGGTGAATTAGTAGGGGTACCCGATACTAATTCACATAGGGGGGGCCGTGATCTGGGGACCGCCTTATTAAAGGGGGCTTCCAGATTCCGATAAGCCCCCCACCCGCAGACCCTCACAGCCACAGCCCAGGGTTGTGGGGAAGAGGTTCTTGTCCCCATCAACATGGGGACAAGGTGCTTTGGGGTGGGGGGCGCAGTGCCCCCCATCCCAAAGCACCCATACTCCCCATGTTGAGGGCATGTAGCCTGGTACGATTCAGGCCCTATCCTGGCCGGCCAGGTTGCATGCTCGGATATGGGTTTGGTTTGGATTTTAGGGGGAACCCCACATCAACTTTTTTTTACATTTTGGTGTGGATTTCCCCTTAAAACTCCCCTTAAAATACTAGACCCGAAGGGACTGGCATGGACTGGGGGGGGGGGGGTACCCTATGCAAATGTTTTCAGTGATTTTTCTGTATATTGCCGGGAGAAAAAAATGACAATTTTTCCTTCATAAATGTCATTTTGCTCTGGCTATGTTCTAAACATCACAGATGTGCGCCCTTTTACAGGCAGACTAAAGGACCCCCCAGGCATGATATTTAAAGGAATATTTCTTTTTTATGGTTTCACTTTAAGCATTATTAAAATTGCTGCCCCTGAAAAAAACGATTAATTTAAAAACTTTTTTTGCATTGATACATGTCCCCTAGGGCAGGACCCAGGTCCCCATACACTTTTTAGGGCAATAACATTGCATATAAACCTTTAAAATGAGCAATTTAGATTTTTCATGTTCGGGTCCCATAGACTTTAACGGTGTTCGAATGTTCGCACAAATTTTTTGCCTGTTCGCATTTTCTGGTGCAAACCGAACCAGGGGGTGTTCAGCCCACCCCTTCTCAACAGTCCTGGGTCTTCTTTGCTGTATTTTTCTTTTTAAGATGCGCCAAATATTCTTCATGTGCCAAAGACTGCAGGCAGGACAGTTAAGCACCCAGACTCTTCTACTACCAAGTCATGCTGTTGTCATAGATGCAGTATGTGGTTTAGCATTGTCCTTCTGAGATATGCAAAGCCTTCTCTGAAAATGATGTTGTCAAGATGTTAGCATATGCTGGATGTTTAATGCTCAACCTTCTTACCCCAGAGGAACCCTTGAAATGATTTACAGGTCTCAGGGATGCCTTGGTAAAATTAATTAACTGGGGGACGTGGGAAGAATGTCCCACCCCCCCCCCCCCCATTACAGTAGTGGTCAAAATTTAATTCTATAGAAAACTAAAAAAAAAATCTGCCAAGTTGCGTTGGACCTGAATTATGCAAGCACCATCAAACTGAAGGCTAATCAGCCACAGCTCAAGGAACTGTGGGGAAACCCTAGGGTTCCACAGAAAGCTGACTGAGAATGGCTGATCTATGATCTCTAGGGCCACTTTGGAGAAAACAATGTCCATATTACATTAAGGCAGTGGTTCTCAACTCCAGTCCTCGGGACCCACCAACAGGTCCAGGTTGCGTTGAACCGTCTAAAAAAAAAATCAAAAGATATCTTAATTTAAAACTGGTGATGACATTACCCCCCCCCCCCCCACCC
>BLSH010088125.1:1765830-1796381 GCA_018402905.1 Glandirana rugosa | reverse complement strand
CTGGTCAGTGATGTCACATGGGACAGTGCCATCAGGTGACATCGCCAGGTGGCCCTGCCCCTTACCTATATAAGAACTGTCAAATGGCAGAGCCTGCAGTTGGCAGTTTAGCCTTTGTCGTGGGCGGAGCTTTTTTTCTTTCTTCGGGTCCGGTGGTTGTGGCTAGTGGCTTATTTGACGATGGATCTACATCGGGGAACATAGCTTTTTCATTTTAATAAAGGAAGCGTCAAAAACTGTGTGTTTTTTATTTCTTTTTGACACTTCTTTTGACCAGTGTTGGTGGTGGGTGTTGTAATGGATGATGAATCTACATCGGGGGTCATTGTTTTTTTTATTTTTAATAACGGAATTGTCAAAAACTGGGTGTGTTTTTATTTCTTTTTGACACTTTTTTGGTGAATGGGTAGGGGAACTATGTACCCCATACTCATTCACATAGCTCCTTGTTAAATGGGGCTTCCAGATTCTGATAAGCCCCCTGCCCGCAGACCCCCATAACCACAGCCTAGGGTTGTCAGGAAGAGGCCATTGTCCCCATCAATATGGGGACAATATGCTTTGGGGTGGGGGTGAAGTCCCCCGCTTCAAAGCACACCCTATGTTGAGGGCATGTGGCCTGGTATGGTTCAGGAGGAAGGGGCGCTTGTTCCCCCCCCTTTCCCGGCCTGTCAGGCTGCATGCTCGAATAAGGGTCCGATGTGGATTTTGGGGGGGAGCCCACACCATTTTTTTAAATGTTGGTATGGGATTCCCCTTAAAATCCTTACCAGACCCAAAGGACCTGGTATGGATTGGGGGGGGACCCCCATGCCGTTTTTTTAAAATTTTTCTATTGCCGGAAATGGTCATGTATTGCTGGCAATTTAAATATCATTTTTTTCTTTATAAATGTCAGTTTTGCTGCAGCAGGTTCTATACGCGATACATATGCAGCATTTTACAGGCAGACTAAGGGGACCCCCCAGGCACTATATTTAACCCCTACTGATCTGCGCTATTGCCGAAGTACGGCTCCAGCGCGGATCTGAAATGCCCTGTGCACGCTCCCGGCACGCCCCCTGGCGGCAGCAGCGGCGCGCGCAGTCGCCGCACGCTGCACGGGCGTGCCCGTGGGTCGGGCGGACTTGATGTCTGCTCGAGACCCACGATCGCCTGACAGCTGCGGAACGGGGAACTGCCGATGTAAACACGGCGGTTCTCCGTTCTGTGACAGGGGACATGACAGATCTACTGATCCCTGTCACTGGGATCAGTTAGATCTGTTATGTCCCGGCTAGCCCGCCCCCCCCACAGTTAGAACACACCCAGGGAACACTGTTAACCCCTTCACTGCCCCTGCAGGTTAACCCCTTCACTGCCCCCTGCAGGTTAACCCCTTCACTGCCAATGACATTTACACAGTAATCAGTGGATATTTGAATTTCTGTATAAATGTCATTGGTCCCAAAAATGTGTAAAAAATGTCCGACATTTCTGCTGCAATATCGCAATCCCAATAAAAATCGCAGATCGCCTCCATTACTAGTAAAAAAAAAAAATAATAATAAAAACGCCATAAATCAATTCCCATAATTTGTAGACGCGATAACTTTTGCGCAAACCAATCAATATACGCCGGTTGCTATTTTTTTTTTTACCAAAAATATGTAGAAGAATATATATCGGCCTAAACTGATGAATATTTTTTTTTTTTTTTTTATGGATTTGTATTTTAGCAAAAAGTAAAAAATATTGTTCTTTTTTGCAAAATTGTCGCAAATTTTTTGTTTATAGCGGTGATCAGAAATGACGCAGAGGGGATCAAATACCACCAAAAGAAAGCTCTATTTGTGGGAAAAAAAGGACGCAAATTTTATGTGGGTACAACGTCGCACCACCGCGCAATTTTCATTCAAAATGCGACAGCGCTGAAAGCCGGTAATTGGTCTGGGCAGGAGGGGGGTTTAAGTGCCCAGTAAGGAAGTGGTTAAAGGAATTTTTCATTGTTTCACTTTAAGCATCATTAAAATCACTACTCCTGTAAAAACATTTTTTAAGAAAACATTTTTTCCATTGATACATGTCCCCCAGGGCAGTACCTAAGTACCCAAGCCCCCATACCCTTTTTATGGCCAATAATGCATATAAGCCTTAAAAATGGGCACTTTTGATTTTTCATGTTCGGGCCCCATAGACTTCAATAAAGTTTTGGAGTTTGGGTTCGAACTTTTGCAATGTTCAAGAGTTCTGGTGTGAATTGAACTGGGGGGGGGGGTGTTTGGTCCAACTCGAATTAATAGGAAATAATGCATAACTATACAAAATTGACAATTGAGTGCAGACACACAATTCATATACAATTTGCAATAATTAATAAATAAATAAATAGTCCGTGGTAAATAATAAAGGATCACACACTACATGAATGTGAACCATACAGATTGAAAAAAAATGTCCAAATTATAATCCGTGACAACTGATGATAGATGTGACCACCAATATATTGCTAGAGGTGACCCCACGTTAACACTTTCTGTTCCAAAGGATGTGCTGACACCACCAACTGACACCACATGAAAAAGCCTCTTACCAGATGGTGAGGACCATCAAGTTATAAATGGTTATAAGCACTCAAATTCCCTCCATGAAGCACAATCCACTAGGCACATGATGTATCTGCCATCCAGATTTCTCTGCCAGCATTACATGTACACCAAAGAATAAAAATGATGCCCATAGTAAAGTACACATTCTTCTAGATCTTCTCGCTCTAGAAGCTCAACATTAAGTGACAAGCTAATAGAGGCCAGTGCAAGTCTAGAAGTAAATAAAGTGCGAAGTTCATTTGCCAGGAAGGAAGCTGAAATGGAACCCCAAATAAAGATTCTGCAAATAGAGAGGGGGGAAGCAGCTGCCTTAGCAAGGCTAAAGGTCCTTGAACAAGCAATGGGAGATAGTACTAACTCGGGCTGTTCTATTCCAGCAGAAGTGGAAGATCCAATTGAACGCACCAGTGAATATGTGCTAAGGCACAGTGCTTGCAATGGTACAGAGTCCTCTCCTGTACCACCTACTAACATTACTGTTCAGACTCTCAACACAGGGACCTCTAACACACACAAGCCTTAGCCTCTTCAAGTCCGCAAAGCAAGTGCACCTACTCAGCAAACCACACCACCTCCTTCCAACGACAAGGTAACTGCCAGCGACAAGCCACAGTTCAAGCAACAGCCAGCAGAGGCCTTAGAGACTAAGCTAGATGCTCTTGCAACATCATTTTATCCTGGTAAACTTCACCCTTACTCACCAGAGAACTTTCACACCCAAAGGGTCCCACAAGTTACTTTGGTACCAAAGAGTGAGAAATCAGACCTGTCTGACCTCGCCAGATATACGATTCGCCGCAAGCTCATTAACATTAGCCTCTCAAGGTTCGAAGACTGTCCAGAGAACTACAGAGCTTGGAGATCAACCTTCAAAGCTTTTATCGCTGACCTCAACCTTACTGCCGAGGAGGAACTTGATTTGCTTATAAAGTGGCTGAGGCCAAAATCTGCAGATCGTGTTAAAAGACTGAGAGCAGTGCATGTTGACTACCCAGATGCAGGTCTTGCTGCTGCATGGGCAAGGCTTGAACAAACCTATGGTAGCTCTGAAGCCATAGAAGGTGCTCTATTCAAAAGACTGCAAAATTTTCCAAAAATAGGAAACACAGATCATTACCATCTTCAAGAACTAAGTGACCTCCTCATGGAGCTACAGTTGGCAAAGACAGATCCTCATCTACCTGGGCTGAGCTACCTGGACACCGCCCATGGTGTGAATCCAGTGGTGTCTAAACTGCCATACAACCTGCAGGAGAAATGGGCACAACAGGGCTCGAGATATAAAAGAGACTATAACGTATCCTTTCCTCCATGATCCCAGCTTCAGCTTCAGTGAGTCTAGCTTGCCTGCATCATCATCATCATCCTCATCAAGGTATGATAACAAAGCAGCTAAACACAGAGACTTATATAGAGCAGTATCTGCTAAAAATAGACATCTCACCTCCTGTATCCTCACCAGAGTGAGTGTGGTAATAGAGATAAAGATCCAAATCGTCAGTGCCCTATTCACAAAAAACCTCACCCTCTAAAGAAATGTCGAGGGCTTAGAGCAAAGACTGTCCAAGAATGCAGGGAGATTCTCCAGAAACTTGGAATATGCTATAGGTGCTGTGCTTCCTATGACCGTTTTGCTAAAAACTGTAAAGTTGTTATCAAGTGCACAGAAAGCAGTAGCGACAAACACATTACAGCTATGCATCCTGCTCCACTTCCAGACAATCCACAGCAGCCATCTACATTGAACCCTGCATCAGATCATGGCAAAGCCATGCTCCAGCCACTACTAACATCTCTTCTTCATGTACTGAGGTATGTGGAGAAGGATCAAGCTACAAATGATGTGCTAAGCGGTATGTCTAGTCAAAATATATTCAAAGGATAAACTTGAAAAAGCCACCAGGATGTATGCCATTATAGATGAGCAGAGCAACAGATCCCTGGTTAAGCCTAAATTCTTTGAGATCTTTTGCATAAAGGGACATGCAACACCATATACCCTCAACATTTGTTCTGGTTGTGTAGAAACCTCCGGCAGAAGGGCCGATGGGTTCATGGTCTCCCATATCAAGGCAAAGAAGGGCATACCCTTGCCAACATTAATTGAGTGTGACCAAATACCAAACAGGGAATAAATTCTTACTCCAGAAGCTGCATATTACCATCCCCACTTAAGGCATCTTGTTACTGATATTCCTCCAATGGACATCGATGCTGAAATATTAGTCTTGTTGGGAAGAGACATTCTCAGAGTACATAAAGTGTGCCAGCAGTGCAACGGATCTGACAACGCTCCATACGCACAAAGACTTGATCTAGGCTGGGTAATAGGGGACGATGTATGCTTAAACAGAATGTGCAAGCCATCTGAGATCAACTCCTTCAAGACTCATGTGCTAAGAAATGGGCGTGCATCTCACTTCAGACAATGCCCTCGTCATTATGAAGTAAAAGAGAAGCCTCTTGACATCATCCAGGTATCTGATGTTACTCCCATCTCCTATGATGACAACTTAGGTAACACAGTGTTTTGTTCTACACGTGATGACAACAGAATAGCCTTGTCAGTTGAAGATAGAGAGTTCATCGCAGTAATGGACAGTGAACTCTACAAGGATGAATCTAACAGCTGGGTTGCACCATTACCTCTTCGTGCTACTAGAGTCAGATTTCCAAATAATCGTGAACAAGCTTTTTTATCCAGATTTAACTCACTTCAGCGAACACTAAAAAACAGGCCTGAAATGAAGGAACATTTCATTGCATTTATGAAAAGGATCTTTGACAATGATCACGCTGAGCCAGCTCCACCTCTTCTTGAACATGACGAGTGCTAGTATCTGCCTTTCTTTGGAGTGTATCACTCACATAAGCCAAAGCAAATCAGGGTAATGTTTGATTCCAGTGCCAAGCATCAAGGTGTATCCCTGAATGATGTTCTTCTCACTGGTCGTAACCTAACCAACAACCTTGTAGGAGTACTTATTCAGAAGAGAGCCAGTTGCCATAACTGCTGACATTGAACAAATGTTCCATTGCTTTATAGTAAGAGAAGACCATAGGCACTTCCTAAGATTTCTGTGGCACCGTGACAACAATATAAACAATTGAAGTCATTGAACACCTGCTGTTGAAACATATGGTGTACGAAGGACTGCCCTTGATGGAGAAAAGGCGTATGGGGCAGATGCTCGACACTTCGTTGAGAGAGACTTCTACGTGGATGATGGACTCAATTCCTTACCCACAGATGAAAAAGCCATAGACCTGCTCCAAAGGACTCAAGGTATGCTTTCTTAGGCCAACCTCAGACTTCATAAGATTGCCTCAAACAGTGCTGCTGTGATGAAAGCCTTCCAGCCTGGTGATCATGCCACAGGATTTAAAGATTTAAATCTGGGAATGGACATGCCTCCTGTTCAGAGAAGTCTGGGCTTGCGGTACTTATTTAAAGACACCTTTGGCTTTCAAGTCAGCTCTGCACACAAGCCATTCACCAAACGTGGTGTCCTGTCAGTGGTGAACAGTCTATAAGATCCACTGGCATTCGCGGCTCCCATCACCATACAAGGTAAATCCTTATTAAGACAGCTATCAGAGACTATTCAAGATTGGGATGCTCCGCTACCAACAGACAAATATTCAACGTGGAAGTCCTGGAAACAATCTCTACATGCCTTAGCTGGAATTGATATTGCAAGTCAGAGAAAAGAGATTCACATCTTCTCAGATGCATCCACCGAGGCCATAGCAGCTGTGGCCTACCTCAAGGTAAGAGACTCTCACAATCAAACCCATGTAGGGTTTCTGTTTGGCAAAGCTAAGTTAGCGCCTAAGCCTGAGCACACAATAACCATGCTTGAACTTTGTGGGACTGTACTAGCCGTGGAAATTGCAGATTTTATACTGCGTGAGCTAGACATTCAAATACATGACATCTAATTCTACACAGACAGCAAAGTTGATTTGGGCTACATACACAATCGGACAAAACACCTTTATGTCTATGTCAGCAACCGTGTAGAAAGAATCAGAAAATCCTCAAGGCCTGAACAATGGCATTATGTTCCATCAGAGCATAATCCTGCAGATCATGCCACCAGACCAATGTCTGCAAGTGTCTTTGCAAACTCTTCTTGGTTGAGAGGACCTAACAATTCCTGCTGGATCATACAGAAGAAACTACACCTGAGGTCTTCAGTCTTCTAGATGCTGACAACTATCCAGAGATTTGTCCTGAAGTCAAGACTTTTGCAGCTCATCTGAACCCTAATCTCCAAATTGGAGACCTTGTTCTGCTCAAAGTCCAACAAGCCAAAATAATTGAATGGTCATGGGACTCATTGTAAAGACCATTCCCAGTGATGATGGTATGGTACGTAAAGTAGAGGTGAAGGTTACCAGACAAGGAACTGTAAAGACTTTCCTCAGACCCATTAAAGAACTTGTTTTACTCTTGCCTTTTGGAGACTGAACTTGCTTACTTGGGTCTGTTGGATTCACTTTCTCCACAAGAAGAATTTGCCTTGAACTTTAAGTGACTCTTCTTGATGCCTTATTGCAGTTTCTATTGTTGCATATACATGTATTTTTTTTTTGTCTTTCAGATCTTCAAGACAACTGCAAATTGCACAATGTTTATTTGCATTGCATAACTACCGTTATTATATAGCATAGTGGTATTTACAATACCAGACGGGGAGTGTGCTGTTACACTTTCATTTAACATAACACTATGCATAGTTATAGTAATGTTTATATAGTCGGTCATTACGCTGCCATCTTGTGGTTGTTTTGGATATTGCATTGTCTTTGTTCTGTTTTCTAAGTGTGTACCTCCCATCCTCTGTGAGGTAATTTCCTCTTCCTGTGTCCTCTCTCTGTCTCATGAGGAGAAGAATATGGCCACACGCTTGTAGGCCTCTCACAATCTGCTCGCATCCTAGGACACATTACCATGTCTTGACCTGCAGATACCATCTTTCAACCACTGCTATTTCCAATAAATAGACACTTATACAAGAATCTGTGTCTAGTGATTCGAGCTATCTGATAAAGGCTGTCTGCGGTGATTATATCTGCTTATACAGGCCAGGCATAGAGGTCTCAGCAAGGGATAAGTCACTATTACAACAGTTTGAGTCAAAATAGTGCTTATCTAATAATGCCATAAAGTGCAAACAGTGAAAATATGTGCATATCATTGACACAGTGCTTATATTTGCAAATAAAGTTCATTGAAAAAAGAAGAAAAGATAAAAAGTCCAACAAATTCTGTCTTGCATGAGCTGAAATATTGGTGCAGCAGGCATCAATCTAACACCAATAGGGCGAATTATGTATCAATCAGACATCTGTAAAGTGGAATGGACACCTGTCCAGCACTCATAACACATAAGCACAGTGGGCGGAGATGGATCTGTCATCTGTCAGCATAGCTGGGATCAGCAGATCCCTCCCTGCTGAGCAAAACGGAGCCTGCTAATGGAGACAGCCATGTGAAACCGGCCTTATGGTATAATTGATGATTGATGGTAATACCTACCTTTGACTATTTCAATTCTTATAGGCACAGGCTGACCCCTGGTGCTTACATTTAGAGTATTTTCACTGAGTGCTACACGTTTACTTGCACACATGTTTCCACAATTTTCGTTTAATTGTTGTGTTAGCAGCTAGTCATTCCTTTTCACAGTTTTTTCATTTTTTGCACTTAGCGCGATATACTACCAACTTTTAATAAAAAGACAATGGACACAACCTCTTAAAAATTGACTACAAGCTGAGAGAAAATGTAGCAGCCTCACATACCATTTAGATATGGCTGCTAGTGATACTTCTAGTGTAGCAGGCTGAAAATCGCTGCAATGGGCTTCTGGCTCTGGTTGGCAGAAGTGCATAAAAATGTGTCAGTTTTTTATGCTTGGATCATTTAAAATAAACTCAGGCTGTCACTTTCCCCGGCTACTGTGGCTGAGGAAGAAGCTAAGGGAGCATGATCCGTGCTCTATTAACTTTAGTGGCAGGCAGGGAAGACATCAGGGGTCTTATAGACCCCTGATGTCTCAGTAAAGAGAACCTGCCATAACAGTATGCCTGAACATAAGGGGCTATTGGCCCCCTGCATGATAGAAATAAAGTTACTGTACATAGGAACCTAAATGCATGCAGTGTATGCGCCTACATGCGAAAACAATTATTGCATGGCACGTTACATATGTGAACATCAGAGTAAAAGCAGCTATTCTAGGACCATCGTGCATGGCTAACTCTAAACTGATAACCTGTAAAGGCTTTTAAAGTGACACCTAGAGACAATTTTGGGTACCAAAGTTTGATGCTGTTTTACAGGAATGTACAATTTTAAGATTTCACATGTTGGATATCTATCTACTAATCCCAATTGTGTTTAGGTGCATTAAAATTAACGCTAGTGTATTTTGTACTGAAAATTTGCAATAAACGCGCTGTCACCATTTTATTTTCCATGGTCTTTGCTTTCAGAAAATATATACGGTTTGGGAGGTATAACTAATCTTTAGGCCTAAAATGTGTATGTTAACACAAAAAATGGCTGTGGTAACAAAGTGGTTAATCTGCCTCATTATTCTATATACTTTTTTGTTAACATTCAACTATAACATTTGCCTTTCCATTTTTCTTCACTATAAACATAACATACCGTACACGTTGCTCATCCTTTTCCTTAAGTTGTGTGTCTCGCTCAAGAACCTGTGTGATCGCTTTTTGCTCCTCCCCAGTCAAGAAACTGAGATCCAGAAAGTCCCCATTTTCTCCCACTTCCATCCTTTGAGCACATTGGTCCCCGCCCTTTAAGGCGCACAAGTCAGCTACAGCAGCCAAGGGCAATAGGCTGGAGATATTCAATTACCTGTCAGAGCAGCACACAATACAATAATTAATACATTGCCTTAAATAAATAAAGAAAATAAAAAAAAAGTAATGGAAGCATGATCTGATTATTGATCATTGCCAATTAAATGTCCATTAGTCATCTGATCTTAAACCATCAATAAACTGATCATTAATAATCATAATTCGCTATATATTTACTAACTAGTTTACTCTAAAGGCACAAAAAAGTACATAGAACTATGCTGTATATGGGCCGTATGCATAGCTGAACTAATTCATACAGTATGCTAAACACTCATATATTACACGTACAAAGAATTTAGGTACATTTGGACAATATTCATAATATATACTTCAAAATAAAAACTTGTATTTACCACAAAAGCCATCGGTACATCACATCATATAAGTAAAACAACATTAAACATACAAAGTAGCATAGCATAATAACACACAAACAATTAACAAATGACATATAATACATAAACATGCTTTGCTGGGGAGGTATAGTGGTTGCTCATGGTGGTTTATGTACAGGATGTATTTATAAGACAAAAACCACAAGCACTGAGTAAGGAAGTGATGAATGGCAGGTAATTAGCAAAATGGAAAATAGCGCATTTGCACTTTCTGGACTTTATAACGTGCCCAAAAATGTTAAACAAGTTAAACATTTAAAAACAAATCGATCACAGATGTATTAAAAACATGTCCAACAGAAGCATGAAAACAAAAAGAAAACTAAAAAAAAGAAAAATTAATTAAAACACACAAAACTATTTTCAGACAAAAGTTGAAAGCTACAGCACAAAAACCCAAGGTGGACAAAAGGATCTGGGGAAAGGGTGGGAGCTGCTGCATACACAGTATAAGGAAGCCCTTAGACTAGTCATTCTTCATTCAACTAGTGGGCTGCAAAAAACCCCAAAAAACGAAATTGATTCCCCCATTTACACACTTGCTGGGCTATTGTATTCTAACAGCGGCTGTCAGAATACACTTATAAAGCCTGCAACACTAATCGAACAAGTAAAATCAGTCGGGTCAGAACTTGATTGGTAGGTCGACTTCTGTACAACCTTCTTGCCCATACATGGATCAAAATTTGGCAGCAGGGACTTTCAATCTATGAATGGCTGACTTAAGTTGCCTGCACTTACAACAGTCTGCCAAACCCTTCTGTCATGGCTAAATCTTATGCTGACCATATCCTTATACAATCTGATTGATCTACCCACAACCATTTAGTAAAAGGGTCTTTTTGATTGGATACACATTGAATGGAATGTTTAGGTTTTTCCTTATATTATAAAGTTTTGGTGAATTTATCCAGTTCCATCAGGACACAGCCCATCCCTGATGAGCGTAAAGAGCCAACGAAAATGGCTCTTTACCACGTGATCAGCTGTGTCCAATCACAGCCGGTCATTTTCGAGGTCTGCGTGCATGCCGCTTTTTGATTGGATACACATTGAATGGATTGAATATTAAATTGGCTCTTTACCTTGTGGCCGGCCATATCCAATCACAGCCAGTCATAAATGTCAACAACCGGGGGGTAACTGCCTGTTACCAGGTTCTCCTCCTCTCAGTGTAAGGATAAAATTGCGGCACCAGGCAGTTACCGGTTACTGTGCCCTGATTGAGCTCCCGAGTAAAGAGGACCTGTCACCAGCTCATCAGATTACCTATCTGTGAGCCCATAAGAGTACCTGTCACCAGCCCATCAGAGTACCCAATTACCTGTCACTAGCTCATCAGAGTACCCGAGTACCTGTCATCAGCTCATCAGAGTATCCGAGTACCTGTCACCTGCTCATCAGAGTACCCGAGTACCTGTCATCAGCCCATCTGAGTACCCGAGTACCGGTCACTAGCTCTTCAGAGTACCCAAGTACCTGTCATCAGCTCATCGGAGTATCCGAGTACCTGTCACTAGCGCATCAGAGTACCCAAGTACCTGTCACTAGCTAATCAGAGTTCCCGAGTACCTGTCATCAGCTCATCAGAGTACCCGATTACCTGTCACCAGCTCATCAAAGTACCTGATTACCTGTCATCAGCTCATCAGAGTACATGTCACTAGCTCATCAGAATACCCGAGTACCTGTCACTAGCTCATCAGTTTACCCGAGAACCTGTCATCAGCTCATCAGAGCACCTGAGTAACTGTCACCAGTTCATCACAGTACCTGTCATCAGCTCATCAGAGTAACTGCCACTAGCTCATCAGAGAACTGAGTACCTGTCATCAGCTCATCAGAGTACCCAAGTACCTGTCACTAGCTCATCAGAGTACCCGAGTACCTGTCACCAGCTCATCAGAGTACCTGTCATCAGCTCACCAGAGTACCTGTCACTAGTTCATCAGAGTACCCGAGTACCTGTCATCAGCTCATCAGAGTACCCGAGTACCTGTCATCAGCTCATCAGAGTACCCGATTACCTGTCACCAGCTCATCAGAGTACCTGATTACCTGTCATCAGCTCAGAGTACCTGTCACTAGCTCATCAGTTTACCTGAGTACCTGTCATCAGCTCATCAGAGTACCTGAGTACCTGTCATCAGCTCATCAGAGTACCTGCCACTGGCTCATCAGAGTACCGAGTACCTGTCACTAGCTCATCACAGTATCCAAGTACCTGCCACTAGCTCATCAGAGTAGCCGAGTACCTGTCATCAGCTCATCAGAGTACCTGACACTAGCTCATCAGAGTACCCGAGTACCTGTCACTAGCTCATCAGTTTACCTGAGTACCTGTCACCAGTTCATCAGTGTATCCAAGTACCTATCACTAGCTCATCAGTGTATCCAAGTACCTATCACTAGCTCATCAGAGTACCGAGTACCTGTCAGCTCATCAGAGTACCCAAGTACCTGTCACTAGCTCATCACAGTATCCAAGTACCTGCCACTAGCTCATCAGAGTACCCGAGTACCTGTCATCAGCTCATCAGAGTACCCAAGTACCTGTCACTAGCTCATCAGTTTACCCGAGTACCTGTCATCAGCTCATCATAGCACCCGAGTACCTTTCACTAGCTCATCAGAGTACCCGAGTACCTGTCACCTGCTCATCAGAGTTCCCGAGTGCCTGTCACTAGCTCATCAGAGTACCCGAGTACCTGTCACCTGCTCATCAGAGTACTTGAGTACCTGTCACTAGCTCATCAGATTACCAGAGTACCTATCACTAACTCATCAGTGTATCCAAGTACCTATCACTAGCTCATCAGAGTACCGAGTACCTGTCAGCTCATCAGAGTAACCAAGTACCTGTCACTAGCTCATCACAGTATCCAAGTACCTGCCATTAGCTCATCAGAGTACCCGAGTACCTGTCATCAGCTCATCAGAGTACCCGAGTACCTGTCACTAGCTCATCAGTTTACCCGAGTACCTGTCATCAGCTCATCATAGCACCCGAGTACCTTTCACTAGCTCATCAGAGTACCCGAGTACCTGTCACCTGCTCATCAGAGTTCCCGAGTTCCTGTCACTAGCTCATCAGAGTACCCGAGTACCTGTCACCTGCTCATCAGAGTACTTGAGTACCTGTCACTAGCTCTTCAGAGTACCAGAGTACCTATCACTAGCTCATCAGTGTATCCAAGTACCTATCACTAGCTCATCAGAGTACTGAGTACCTGTCATCAGCTCATCAGAGTACCCAAGTACCTGTCACTAGCTCATCACAGTATCCAAGTACCTGCCACTAGCTCATCAGAGTACCTGAATACCTGTCATCAGCTCATCAGAGTACCTGTCACTAGCTCATCAGAGTACCCGAGTACCTGTCACTAGCTCATCAGAGTACCCGAGTACCTGTCACTAGCTAATGAGAGTACCAGAGTACCTATTACTAGCTCATCAGAGTACCGAGTACCTGTCATCAGCTCATCAGAGTACCCAAGTACCTGTCACTAGCTCATCACAGTATCCAAGTACCTGCCACTAGCTCATCAGAGTACCCGAGTACCTGTCATCAGCTCATCAGAGTACCTGTCACTAGCTCATCAGAGTACCCGAGTACCTGTCACTAGCTAATCAGAGTACCCGAGTACCTGTCACTAGCTCTCCAGAGTACCCGAGTACCTGTCATCAGCTCATCAGAGTACCCGAGTACCTGTCATCAGCTCATCAGAGTACCCGAGTACCTGTCATCAGCTCATCAGAGTACCCGAGTACCTGTCACTAGCTCATCAGTTTACCCGAGTACCTGTCATCAGCTCATCAGAGCACCCGAGTACCTGTCACCAGCTCATCAGAGTACCTGAGTACCTGTCATCAGCTCATCAGAGTACCTGTCACTAGCTCATCAGAGTATCCAAGTACCTGTCACTAGCTCATCAGAGTACAGAGTACCTGTCATCAGCTCATCAGAGTACCCAAGTACCTGTCACTAGCTCATCACAGTATTTAAGTACCTGTCACTAGCTCTTCAGAGTACCCGAGTACCTGTCATCAGCTCATCAGAGGACCTGAGTACCTGTCATCAGCTCATCAGAGTACCTGTCACTAGCTCATCACAGTATCCAAGTACCTGTCTCTAGCTCATCAGTTTACCCGAGTACCTGTCATCAGCTTATCATAGCACCCGAGTACCTGTCACTAGCTCATCAGAGTACCCAAGTACCTGTCACTAGCTCCTCAGAGTACCTGAGTACCTGTCACTAGCTCATCAGAGTACCAGAGTACCTGTCACTAGCTCATCAGAGTACCCGAGTACCTGTCACTAGCTCATCAGAGTACCCGAGTACCTGTCATCAGCTCATCAGAGTACCCGAGTACCTGTCACTAGCTAATCAGAGTTCCTGAGTACCTGTCATCAGCTCATCATCAGAGTACCCAATTACCGGTCATCAGCTCTGAGTACCTGTCATCAGCTCAGAGTACCTGTCACTAGCTCATCAGAGTACCCGAGTACCTGTCACTAACTCATCAGAGTACCCGTGTATCTGTCACTAGCTCATCAGAGTACCCGAGTACCAATCACCAGCTCATCAGAGTACCCGAGTACTTGTCACCTGCTTTCCAAAATGGGGTCAGGAAACTAAATGTGTAGTTTATGTCCATAGAACACTTGATGGTTCTCCCTGGAATTTGGACCTCTGTATGTGGTTAGACTGTGTAAAAGTCTCACACATGTGGTATCGCCATACTCATGAGTAGCAGAATGTATTTTTGCTATGTACATGTTATGTGTTAGAAATATCTTATAAATTGACCACTTTGTGTAAAGAAAATGTTTTCGTTTTCTGTTCATGTTTTCCGAAAACTTGTGGAAAAAAATTACACGTTCAAAAGACTCATTATGCCTCCCAAAATATACCTTGGGGTGTTTTCTTTCCAAAATGGGGTAATTTTGTGGTCATTTCCATTGTCTTGGTGCTCCAGGGCCTTCAAAAGTGTGATAGGTGGTCAGAAAATGATATGTGTAATTTATGCTCCTAATTTATGCTCCTAGAACGCCTGGAGGTGCTACTTGCATTTTGGTCCTCTGTAGGTGGCTAGGCTGTGTAAAAGTCTCACACGTGGTATCGCCATACTCAGGAGGAGTAGCAGAATGTATTTCGGGGTGTCTTTTTTGGTATGTACATGCTGTGTGTTAGAAATATCTTATAAATGGACAACTTGGTGTAAAAAAAAAAAATAAGTTTCCATTTTCTTTCCACATTTTCTAAAAACTTGTGGAAAAAAATGACACGTTCAAAAGACTCATAATGCCTCACAGAATATATCTTGGGGTGTTTTTTTACCAAAATGGGTAATTTTGCGGGCGTTTTCATTGTCCTGGTGCTCCAGGGCATTCAAAGGTGTGATAGGTTGTCATGAAATTATATGTGTAATTTATGCTCCTAGAACGCCTGGAGGAGCTACTTGGATGTTGGGCCTCTGTATGTGGCCAGGCTGTGTAAATGTCTCACACATGTGGTATCGCCATACTCAGGAGGAGTAGCAGAATGTATTTTGGGGTTTAATTGCAAGTATGCATATGCTGTGTATGTGAGAAGAAAATAAAAAATATGTCTTAATTTTCCCAAGAATTGTGGGAAAAAATTACAACTTTAAAAACTTACCAGGGCTCTTACTAAATACCTTGAATTGTCTACTTCCCATAAAGGGGTCATTTGGGGGGTATTTGTACTGTCCTGGCTTGTTAGTGTCTCAAGAAATGAGATAGGCCGTCAGTACATCAGGTGTGATCAATTTCCAATGATTGTCACCATAGCTTGTAGATTCTAACTTTCACACAGACTACATGATATCCACTAAGTTGGGTTATTTTTTTACCAAAGATATGTAGCAATAAAAATGTTGGCCCAAATTTATGAAGAAAAATGAATTATTTGCAAAAGTTTACAATGGAAACTAAAAAAAAAGTTTTTTTTTCAATAATGTTTAAAAAAAACCCAGCGGTGATAAACGAGGTTGTAAACCTCCACAAAAAAAAAAAGAAAATCTGCAAGACCAAGGCATAATGAGCTAGTATGCATAGCATACTAGCTCATTATGAAATACTTACCTTAGAACAATGCCCTGAATCGGCGTTGGCACTCCGAGTACACGGACAACATCTTCCACCTGAAGTTACTTCATGGTTCGCGGTTCTGGAGCTGTGATTAGCCGGAGCCGCGAAGATGTCACTCCTGCGCATGTGCGTGGGAGCCGCTGGTAATAGCATGAGTCCTGAAGAAGCAGCACCAGCGGGCTGTTTCTTCAGTGCGCATGCGCCGATTACGTCGGCAGCAGTGCATATACTGAATATCTCCTGAACTGTGCAAGTTTAGGAGATATTCATGGTACCTACAAGTAAGCCTTGTTATAGGCTTACCTTTAGGTACAAGTGGTGTAACAGAGTTTACAACCACTTTAAATACCACCAAAAGAAAGCTCTATTTGTGAGGAAAAATTACTGAGTAATTGTCATTCAAAGTGTGAGAGCACTAAAAGCTGAAAATTGGTCTGGGCAGGAAGTGGGTATAAGTGCCCTGTATTGAAGTGGTTAAAGGAGCTTGTTGAACAATCACATTGTAGTGTTTATTCTGGCAGGCAAAGCACCGACAAATTGCAGGGAGTGTTGAAGCTTGCTGCCAAGCCCCATTCCCACACATTGCCTTAGATTCATCACTATGCAGCCCCACAAGTCAATAAGAAAGCCCAACTCAGCTCTTCTATTTGAATTTATAGCGCATTTAGTCACACTTTGCAACTGACAAGCTAAAGCTTTGGCTTCAGTACCCTTAGTCACTGCCTGAAATAAGTAAAGAGATAATTGATTCTTGTTTTTTTTTCTGATTTTTGTTTGCTGCATGCTTGTTCTGGATTTGTGACTCAAAGTGTAACTGCAATGTGGTAGTTTGCATCGCAACCCCTGAAAAAAAGTACTGTATGCAGTACCCTTTTCAGCACACATCATTGCAGTAGTGTGAACTGACACCACAGGAATCAAAGCTTTTTACCTTTTCCTGCACTGGAGCTGCACAAGGCAAGGCTACCGAGTTCAGTTTCAGGTCGCCTGGTATGCCCAAGCCCTAAAAGTGTAACTAAACCCATCGATTGAAGAGATTCAAAAACAACAGCATTCCTGGCATGCTGGGAATGTAAACGGTCACATTTGCTAGTGCTCTCAACCAATCTGTCAAACCATCAAATGGCTGGTGTCAAAACTGATCATATGTGCAGCATCATGGCAGTTGAAAACAAACAGAGGCTAAAGCCTAGTACACATGGGCCGAATGTTGGGCGGCATCGGCCGGTTCAATAGAAACTGTATGAAATTCATCCTGTGTGTATTGCAGCTGGACTTGACCAAAAAGTGACATGACCAAAAAAGGTCTGCCGGTCGGCTCCCGTTCAGCCATTTGCTGAGAGAGCTGACCGGAGTGTTATGGTGGGGACGGCTCTGACCTGAGCTGTCAGTTTTTCTTTGTTCAGCCCACTGGGTTGAACGAAAAAATATATATATATATTATTGTGTACCAGGCTTAAGATGACAGCTTCCTTGGCTGAAAAAAACTGGAGAATTTAGTCACCCTTTAATGAGGAGTCCAGCATTGACAGCTCACCTATTTTTTACACTCTACCTTATAAATTTAGATAATCAGTAGACAGTTCTTTATTATGGTCCAATATTTCGCCATAGATTTTACATTTCACTCATTTATATTTAGGCCTCATACACACGGGCGTCTGAGAAAAAATAAGCAAACCGTCAGGTCCGACGTTTTGGAAAAATCAGCGTTTTTTTCGGCATTTTGCATCAGCGTTAGTGAGCGTTAGTGGGCGTCAATAGGCATTTTTTTGAAAAAAATCAGTCCTCTGCTATTTTTCAACCTAAAAACGTTGGCGTCAAAAAAGCTGGTTAACGCCGGTATGGCGTTAGTGAGCGTTTTGCCGATTAGCGTCAAAAAACGCCAAAACACTACAGCCTCAAAACGCACTGGTCCTGCATTCTAGAAACAGCTCACTAACGCCGACACCCTCTACTGCTCAAAAACTTCAGCGTTTTTAGAGGGCCACTGAATAACATGGAGAGCTGCAAAAAACGCCCAAAAACGCCGGTGTCAAAAACCGCCCGTGTGTATGAGGCCTTAATGTACACCAAACCCCACAGTATTGAGGAACCATCCAGTAAACTGTCCAAGTTGTGCTGTGCTTGAACGGTGGAAAAGAAAAGTAAATTCTGAGATTTAAAGGTGGGACTTTGCCAAACATTGTACACCACCCATGCATGGCCAGGCAATGCTTGTGTGACACTCACCCAAAGTAAAGATCAGTAAGCTGATTCACAAAGTCAAGATCCTTCTGAAGATGTATTTCTAGCTTTAACACTATTTTACTGGATATCTGCTTGTTTTCTCACTGATCAGCACTCATTTCATTCTTTGTTTATGTAGCCCCCAGTTACTAGAAGTTGGGCTATAATGTAAATTTAGTTTTTGGCTGAGCTGTAACCAGCTCAGATTGATTGTATATAGTTTATCTGGTCTGCCCTAATTTCAGTAAGGTTGTGCATTGCTCACTGTTGTCAGTAGGTGTCACTGTTACCACAGACCAGTATGAGAACAACAACTAACTGGGTTATGAATAATTATTATTTTTCCAGAAACAACTCAGTAGGAGGTTCCTGGCCACTGTGCATTCTGGGAAGCGGTATTTATTTGGGTGTGGCCATGTGCTCTCTCTCTTCCCTCGGGGCCCTCCAGGCCTGAGGATGTGCTGATGTGAGCTCTGCAAGTAGGCCCAGAAGCCTGTCTGGGGCGTACTATTCCTGCAGTGGTCCTGGGGCTGTCTTGCCTGTGTGGGAGAAGCCAAGCCAAGCTGAGAAGATTTGGGGGAGGACCCTTGCTGGAGAGAGCCAGGATGAAGGCTGGTCTCTCAGAAGGGCCTGGTGACCCGTTTGAAGGACACACCTGCATCCAAAGCTGCCTTTACAGTGTGCCAGATGGCTTGTCAGATTCTGTCGCTGTGAAGCTGGATCTATTCTACCAATCTACTCCATTGCAGTATCACTGGGTCAGCTTAAAGGTCCTGGTACTGTAATCCTGTTCTATAATCTAAATTGTGCTAACTAGCTCCTGGTTGCTAAAGCCTGTGAGAGGGGTCTATTCAGGAGTGCTCATTCTGCAATCTAAACTGTATTAATTAACTCCTAGGTCTATTCAAGAGTGATCTGGCTGCTAGGTCTGTGAGAGAGGCCTGTCCAGAAGTTCTACTGGCTGTAAGTCTGTGAGAGAGACTTGTCCAGAAATCCTGCCAGCTGCTAGGTCAGCATGAGAGGCCTGTATGGGTATATAAGATTTGCTACAAAGAGAAGCTATTTTACCTCTGAATTCAAAGAGTCTGTAAGTGATCTGTAACAAGGTATCTAAAACATACCCTAACCCTCTCTCCTATAATTGCTTTCAAGTTCTTCATTAAAGCGTTTAAAAAAATGTCTAAAGTGACTGACACCTAAGTTCTGTTTTAAACTCCCCATTGCAACCATGGATTCAGCCCTGAGATGATGTATTCTCTCCCCATCTCTAGTAGGCTCCCAGGAGGGTGGGGTACCTACCTTTATTTTTTGCACTGATATTTCCAATTTGTTGAAGCTTGCCAAATTAGATGAAAAATTGTCTCCTACTGTCCTCTAATTTAGGGGCCTCCAACTATGGCCTGAGGGTCACATCTGGCTCATTAAAAAATTTTACCCAGCCTATAGCACTTCTGACATAAAGGGATGGGGGGCTGGCGTCACGTGAAGGGGAGCTTTGGATGTGAAAGGGGGAATCTGATGTGATGTGAGAATTTCACAGCACATTGGTGGATAACTCTGGAATACAATGTATGGACATTTTATTTGATTTAATATATATACACAGTAGGTATGGAAATAAATCACCCCCTTTAAAACATTTTGTTGTGTTGTCGCCTGAAATTAAGACAGACACAGTTTTTGTTTTATCCAGCTGTATTTAATCAGTGCAACTTGTAACATCCAAGTGAAAGATATAACACCAACATGTCAGACAAAAAAAAAAATCAAAAATAGAATCAATGAGTTGGAAAAAGAATCACCCCCTCACGTCAGTATATTGTTGAACCACCTTTTGCTTTAAAGCGGAGATCCACCCAAAAGTGGAACTTCCAATTTAAGGGAAGGTGACCCCCTGACATGCCACAATTGGCGTGTCATTTTTTTTGGGGGGGGGGGACTCTATTTTCACAGGGTCCCTGGTCCACTTCCTCTCCTGGCGCCATGGAGCCGGAAGGAAGTTCACCTCCCCCCCTCATCCAGCTTTGAAGCCAAAGCCAGGTGCCCACACTTCTGATGTCGGCGCCATACGGAGGAGGGAGAGAAGAGCAATGCTGCGGGCGGCAGCATTGCTGGAGCCTGGGACAGGTGAGTGCCCGATTATTAAGTCAGCAGCTACACTTTTTGTAGCTGCTGACTTTTAATAGGGTGGAACTCTACGCTTTAATTACAGCCTTTAGTCTCTTGGGATATGTCTCTACTAACTTTGCACAACCAAACATTGCAATATGTGCCCACTCTTCTTTGCAGAACTGCTCCAGTTCAGCTAAAATTTGATGGAGACTGTTTGTGGACTGCAGTCTTCAAATCATTCCACAGATCATCAATAGGGTTTACGTCTGGGCTCTGACTAGGCCATGCAAGGATATTCACCTTTTTCTCTTTCAACCACTGTGTGGTCATTTTTGCTGTGTGGTTTGGGTCATTGTCATGTTCGAAGGTAAACCTTCTTCCCATTGATGACTTTCTGGCAGCAAAATGGCCACAGCTGATCACAGTTGAAAGTCAAATGGCTTTGTACGCCATTGAGAAGGTGATTAGCTACACCTGATTGGATTTACAAGTCATTTTTAGGAGGGGGTGATCCTTTTTCCAACTCAGTGATTCTGTTTTTGAATTTCTTTTATTTTTCTCTGACTGTAAATACAGCTGGATAAAAACGGTGTCTGTCTTAATTTCTGGCTGCTAAGCAACAAAATGTGATTACTTTAAAGGGCGTGATACTTCTCTATACCCACTGTAATATGTGATGTTCTGTGATGATTTATTTTAAATAAATAAAGTGTTACTAAACCCAGGAGCCTGCATTTACTATATCTGGTCACCCGCAGTACACAGCTTATAGGAGGAGTTTTCATTCTCCTCTGACTGTCCTATGAGGCTGAAGGACCACTGACCCACTGTCTAGACAGTGCTGGTTGGCCCTTTGCTGATCACATGCACCCTTCCAAAAAAATACACAACTGCGGAAGCTAGAGTCAGGAGAAGGACCAGCAGAAGAACTGGAGGAAGAAGACATCAGCAGCAGAGAGAGAAGAACCGGAGGAACAAGACATCAACATCAGAGGGAGAAGAACCGGAGGAGGGAGACATTGTGCCCTGGGTGGTGAAGTCATAAGGGGGCAGGTTCTCTGGATGATGTCACCGAATGGCCATGCCCCATGTCTATATAAGAACCGGCAGAGAAAAGAGCTGGCACAACTACGGGAGCTAGAGTCGGGAGAAGAACCACCAGAGGAACCGGAGGAAGAAGATATCAGCAGCGGTGGGAGAAGAACCAGAGGAAGAAGACATCAGCAGTAGAGGGAGAAGAACTGGAGGAGGGAGACATCAGCAACAGGGGGAGAAGAACCGAAGGGAGAAGAAGACATCACCAGAGAAAGAAGACATGTTGGAGCTATGACAGGGGGACATTCTTCATTTTTAATAAAGAACTTTGTCAAAAATCTGTGTACGGTTTTTATTTATTTTGACACTTTTTTGGTAAATGGGTAGAGGTATGTACCCCATACTCATTCACATGGGAGGGGGTGGGATCTGGGGGCCCCCTTGTTAAAGGGGGCTTCCAGATTTTGATAAGCCCCCTACCCACAGACCCACACAACCACCGCCAATGGTTGTCAGGAAGGGGCCTTTGTCCCCATTAACATGGGGACCAGGTGGTTTGGGGTTGAGGGCATGTGGTCTGGTATGGTCCAGGAGGGCTGGGGGTGCTCACTTGCCTCCCCTTTCCTGACCTGCCGGGCTACATGCTCGAATAAAAGTTCTGGTATGGATTTTGGGGGGGGGCCTGCGCCGTTTTTCATTTTAGCGTGGGGTCCCCCGCAGGGTCTGGTGTGGTCTTGGGGGGACCCTGCACCATTTTTTTTTTTGAGGGTTTGGGGTTCCCCCTTAAGATCCATACCAGACTCAAAGTTGGATCTCGTTCATTGAAGTTGCATGGCAGTCGGACATGAAGTCGCAGGGCAAAGTCGGATCAGAAGTCGTGCAACTTCCGTGTCGGAATAGTGTGAGCCTGAATCTGATGTGAAAGGGGGACTCTGATAGAAGAGAGGTTTTGATGTAAGGGGGAGCTTCTGATATGAAAAGGGGAACTTTTGAATCCCACTAATATTTGTAAGATATTCCTACTGAAAAGATCACTGCTCTAACGTAAGGATTTGCATGCATAGACTGCAAGATTAATGTAGAATTACACTAAAGTTATTTGTGTGGCCAATACTATTGTCAGACAGTTAATGATAGATACATTACGGGTACAGCCTTTACTCTACAGAATGTTCTGTAACTCTATTCTATCTTTACAGTTTCCACCTAAAAAGAAAACAGTAACTCAGAGAAACAAAAGGGCAAAATGTTGTCATTTGCAACCTTTACACCGCTCTGTAACACAAAGACATGAAAAGCGTTATCACACAGACAGATTTTGTTACAGGCAAATAAAGCTGGCAGGCTTCCTCTTTGTAAGAGTACACTACACCCCTGCATTGCTCACATAGCAACGCAGTTTCATCTATTATTCCTAGGTCATTTGTAGATGCTTTGACATAATAGTCTTTATTAAACAAGCCACGCCTCCTAAAGTGCACTATACATCAAGTATTCTGAAATAGTTTTCACAGAAAGTTTATTAAAGTTTATTTTTATGAGCCCATGATATGTGTGCATATCACATAGGACATGGTGTTGGACAGCAAGGCATTTATATCCATATGTTACCTGTTCAGATTTCCACTGACTTTGGGCCTGTTCACATTTAGCTGGTCCATTGCATGTTAACATTAATAATAAGACTGGCCACACATGGATCAGTGGGCTGATAGAAAAGGCATTGTCAAAACAATTGGAATGAAGGACTGGGCACTTCCCTGGAGAACATGTACCAAACCAAAAAACAAATGAAAAATTCAGTTTGGCCGAGAGCAGTGATTTTAATAATGCTTAAATTAAAAAATGAAGGTTGCGAAATTCCTTTAAATACCATGCATGGGGAATGTACTTAACCGGCCAGTGAAGTGACGCATCTCTTTGATGTATAAAATAATCTACAGCACATCTGAAATTCATGAAGACAAAAATGCAGTTTAAATTGCCATCCAATGACAGCTTTCAGCTGCTTCCTTCTATTTGTACACAAAGCATCCGGGGATTTCCTTCATCATTTTCAGACCCTTATTCTAGATAAGGATCTGATATAGATGTCAATGGGGATCCCATTTCACACAAAAAAAAAACAAAACACAGGGTGGGATTCCCCATAATAATACATACTTGATGAGGATCTGGTCTGAATATTGGGGGAGACCCTTTGCAAAAAGCCCAAAAAACAGCCTGCAACCCCCCAAATTCCATACCAGACCCTTCGGGTCTAGTATGAATTTTAAGGGGGAATCCCACAAAAAAAGTGAGGTCCCCAAAATCCATACCAGATCCTTATCTGAGCATGCAGACTGGGTAGCCCAAAATGGCGCCTAACCCCATCTGGAGGTGGTGGGGGTCTAGGGACATGGGGCTTATTGCAATCTGGAAGCCCCATTAACAATAATGGGGTCCCACATACCTTCCCCTATGGAAATGAGTAAGGGGTACACAGTATCCCTACTCATTCATGCACAAAAGTAAATAAATTCTCTTTTAGGCCTCATGCACACAGGACGTTAAAAACAGCCCTAAAAACGTCAGTAGCTTTTAGTGACTTTTTTCAGCTTTTTGTGCGTTTTTGCACATTTTCGGCGCTAGCTGTAAGCTGTGTTTCTCATGCCTCTATTCAACTCAATGGTTCCCTATGGGAAGTTGCACCAGAAGTCGGATCATGCTGAGGTGACTTATGTGCAGAGGATCTTGAAGGGGAACCCCAAAAATGTTTTTTTTAAATTTGCGTGGTTCCCCCTCCCCCCAAGAGCATACCAGACCCTTCAGTCTGATATGGATTTTAAGGGGAACCCCAACACCAAAAGAAATGGTGTGGGGTCCCCCCAAAATCCATAGCAGACCCTTATTCGAGCACGCAGCCTGACAGGCCAGGAAAGGGGGTGGGGACGAGCGGCGCCCCCCCCCCCCCCGGACCATACCAGGTTGCATGCCCTCAACATGGGGAGTGGTTGCTTTGGGGCAGGGGGACCCTGCGCCCCCCACCCCAAAGCACCTTGTCCCCATGTCGATGAGGACAAGGGCCTCTTCTCGACAACCCTTGCCATTGGTTGTCGGGGTCTACGGGCAGGGAGCTTATTGGAATCTCGAAGCTCCCTTTAACATGGGGGCCCCCAGATGCCGGCCCCCCACCCTATGTATATGAGTATGGGGAACATTGCACCCCTACCCATTCACCTGAAAAAAAAAGTGTCAAGAAAAAAAACACTACACAGCTGTATAAAATATTTTATTAAATCAGCTCCGGCGTCTTCTCCCCTCTGCTGCATCTTCTTTCTTCTGCTTGTTTGCGGGGTCTTCTGAGGGGTCTTCTATCCTCTTCTATCTGCTGCTCTTTTTCCGCTGTCCTTGCCGCTGTCTTCTCCCTCTGTCCTTCTTCCCATGTTGACACAAGGCATGATGGGATGTGATGTCATAAGGGTCGGGCCTCCGGATGACGTCAGCGGATGGCCCTGCCCCATGCCAATATAACTGATTGCAGAGCGCGCACACAGCATAAGTCCGGGAGATTGCGTCGTGTCAACATGGGAAGAAGGACAGAGGGAGAAGACAGTGGCAAAAGAGCAGAAGAAAGAAGACGCCGGAAAGCGAGAAGAGTCAGAGGGGGAGAAGACACCGAAGCTGATTTAATGAAATATTTTAAACAGCTGTGTAGTGGTTTTATGTTTACACTTTTTTTCAGGTGAATGGGTAGGGGTACAATGTACCCCATACTCTTTCACATAGGGTGGGGGCCAGGATCTGGGGGCCCCCTTGTTAAAGGGGGCTTCCAGATTCTGATAAGCTCCCTGCCTGCAGACCCCGACAACCAACGGCCAGGGTTGTCAGGAAGAGACCCATGTCCTCATCAACATAGGGATTAGGTGCTTTGGGGTGGGGGACGCAGTGCCCCCCCGCTCCAAAGCACCCACACTCCCCATGTTGAGGGCATGCGGCCTGGTATGGTCCAGGAGGGGGCGCTCACTCATCCCCACCCCCGTTCCTGACCTGCCAGGCTGCGTGCTCGGACAAGGGTCTGGTATGGATTTTGGGGGGTCCCCACGCCATTTTTTTGGGCGTTGGGGTTCCTCTTAAACTCCATACCAGACCGAAGAGTCTGGCATGCTCCTGGGGGAGAACCCCACGCATTTAAAAAAAAAAAAACTTGCAGGGGGGGGGGGGTTCCCCTTCAAGATCCTCTGCACACAAGTCGCGCCGCAAGTTGGATCATCATGATCCGACTTCTGGTGCGACTTCTATTCAAATCAATGGGCCATAGGGAACCATTGATTTTGAATAGAGTTAGAAACGCCTGACGAGTTTTTACACTGCGTATACAACGTTAAGTCGCGTTTTTCAGCGTTAGAGCATTTTTACAGCTGAAAAACATCTCTCTCAGAACCCACTGGTCTTGGGTTTTTTTACAGCTCAAAAATGCCCCAGCCAAAAACATCTGCAGTTAAAAACAGCTGCTGTAAAAACGTCCAGTGTGCATAAGGCCTTAGACAACTCTATAAATTAAAAATAAACAAAAAAGTCTCACAATGTAAACTCATAGTCATTCAGGTTGCAGAGTAATACAGATCCATGTTGATCACGATGAATGTCCAACTTTCCAAAACAAGAAAAATCCTACTGACTGCTAACGCAATTTGCTCTCCTTGCTCACTCGCCACTGAATGATATCTCCCAGTCCCATGGGCGTCCGCAGAACTTTTTTCAGGGGGGGGCATCATTTTAAGGTCACCCATGCTCGCACCTTTTCGACAATGTCATGGAGAGGAGGGGCTTAGTCATTATCACATAAAGCGCAGGCATGCAAAGGTTTGAGAAATATGATGCAAAAGCTTAATAGAAGGATCAAGCTGCCATTGTCTGATTAGACATTTCTAATCTATTTTTCTGTTTACACTTTTGAATGCACCAGACTTTTTTTTAAAACGAAAAAGATTTTTCATAGGCTGTTTTCATCAAGATCAAAATATAATAGCCACAACAGATGTATTGCAATATAAAAAGATGTACATTCCTTTGGCTATTTATATGGGCAACAGTAATTTCCAATACAAAGTGAATATGAATTATCTTTTATATAACACACATATATCATTCCAGTGGAAAGATATATGTGTTATATAAGAGATAATTCATATTCACGTTGTATTCCAGCAATTATAGCTGTCCATGTCCAGTCCAACTTAACTTCCAAGCAATATATACTGTATAAATATCATATTGCTCCTCAGAGGATGTTACCTCACCTTGTGGGCTGTGGAGGTGAGTGTTCTGTACTTCTGTTGAAACTAGTGAAACAGTCACCGAAGTCAGTGTATGCCTTCAGGTCAGGATTTACTCCTGTGATGAGTGAGTAAGTGGGCCCAGCCCAGCCACCCCAGGCACTGGCAGTGGCACTGGTAGGCGTATCACTCCTTCCTCGTCCTCGGTGCTCGGTCTCTGCACTTGCCAGCGCCGTGCCGGCCGTATCACACAACACGTGACATGGTGTGTCACATGAGCCAGGCAGCGGCAGGCAGCCAATCACTAAGCGGAGCGGCCGATGATTGGGTCGGTGGGGTGAGGGAGGGAAGTCACTGTGTCAGTGTGTGTGTGACAGGTGTCAGAGAGAGAGAGAGAGCATCCAGCCAGGTGCCAGTGCAATAGCCAGAAGAAAAAAGGCAATGGCAGACACTGCAATAGTGCACAACACACCTTGCCAATTCCAGGGGGGGGCAAGTGCCCCCCTTGCCCCCTGCTGTGGACGCCCATGCCCAGTCCCCCCATTAAAAGTAAACAGAGGGGCAGAGTCTCCTGGGTGACCTCATTGACAATGTCAATGTCACTGCAAAAATATGGCCATTTGACCTGTGGCGGATGTACAGGGGGCGCAGGAGTCGCCATTGCGACTGGGCCCCATGCTGTAGGGGGCCCCCTGTATGCCTAGACCAAGCTTCCCGTTGCTTAGCCAAATTGTACATCAGCACTGCAGGGAGCTTGTCAGATTGTTTACAGAGTTAAAGTGAAAGCACAGTGTGTGCTGTGCTCTTTGTCTCCCCCTAGAGTGCAGTACCCGGCCGACAGGAAGGTACAGTGCTCTGTTGTTTTTTTTTTAAATGCAATCTATGTATATATATATATATATATATGTGTGTGTGTGTACGTGTGCGCATATATATGTGTGTGTGTGTGCATGTATGTGTGTGTGTGAATCTTGTGTGTGTGTACGCATCGTGTGTGTGCATATGTGTATTTATATATGAGTGTGTGTATGTGCGTGTGTGTGTTATGTGTGTGTGTTTATATATGTGTATGTGTATATGTGCGTAAATGTGTGTTTACATGTATGTATGCGCTTTTAATCCTGACCCCCCATATGTGTACATTCAGAACTGAATTTTGTTTTACCACTTCATAGTTCATAGTACCAGCAAGAAAATGTCATTCCTCTGAAAAGCGATCCATGCTCAGATCGCTTTTCAGAGGCATTTAACAGCACATCATAACTATGTTTCAACTGTGGCAATGCCCACAGTTGCAGAGTGGTTGCAGTGCAGCCCCAATCACCAGGGGGCATAGAGGAACCAATCTCTCCATTTTCCTCCTGCAGCTGCTGAATGCCTGCGGGAGGGACAGGAGGAGAAGCGGGGGAGAAATGGAGAGATCGGTTCCTTTATATGCAGCCACCCACTTGTGACCAGTCCGCCATCGGACTCGGAGGAAAAGGTCCCACCCATCCAGGGGTCAGGGGGACCCTTCATGGTTTCCTGCATCGGGGCCCTGAAGGTTCTAGTTATGCCACTGCATATGACCATTTGGTCAGTTATGTCAGCACTATACTTGCCTGCTTGTTTATATGGACAGTAAATGAATGGGCTGGGTGACATCACTGGTTGCTAAGGGTCCAAAGGGTGCTGGCACCAGCTGCTAACTTAACAATCAGTGACAGGAAGCTGTCGCCAAATGAACAAAAAGACTGGCATGTAGATGAACGCCCGAATAAGCAAAGTTCAGTACGAACTTGTACTTGAGCTTTAATATACAATGGGGAAAATAATTATTTGATCCCCTGCAGATTTTGAGACAGAATATTAACCAAAAATCCAGAAAAAACACGATACAAATGTTATAAATTGAATGGCAGTTCAAGTGAGTAAAATAAGTATTTGATCCCCAAGCAATACATGACTTAGTACCCTTGTTGGCAAGCACAGAAGTAAGACGTTTCTTGTAGTTGGTTACCAGGTTTGCACACATCTCAGGAGGAATTTTGGTCCACTCTTCTTTACAGATCTTCTCTAAATCCTTAAAGTTTCTTGGCTGCCACTTGGCAACTCAGTTTCAGCTCCATTCATGAATTTTCTATAGGACCAGGGGCGTAACGATAGGGGTTGCAGGGGTTGCAATTGCAACCGGGCCCCATGGTCCAGGGGGCCCATGTGCCTCCCTTGTACACCTGAATAGGAGGGATGGCAGGGGGTGGCATTGAGAGGACCCAATCTCCTCCATTTTCCTCTATCCAGTTTACTTGTCTTCTGCTGTTCCCAGGGCCCCTGTGTGCTTCCCTGGTCCCCCTGGGGCCTGCTGCAGAACTTGTGAAAGGGCCCCACTGCAGTACCGTAATAAAGGGACCCACAATAGGAGTAAAGGGCCCCAGGATCAGTGGGAAGAGGGAAGGGCCCTGGCCAGGGGTCGGGGGGCCCTTCATAATTTCTTGCACCGGGGCCCTGAAGGTTCTAGTTACGCCTCTGTATAGGACTAAGGTCCGGAGACTGGCTAGGCCACTCCATGACATTAATGTGCTTCTTCTTGAGCCACTCCTTTGTTGCCTTGGCGTTATGTTTTGGGTCATTGTCATGCTGGAAGACCCATCTTCAATGTTCTGGCTGAGGGAAGGATGTTCTCATCTAAGATTTTACAATACATGGCCCCGTCCATTGGCCCCTCAATGCAGCAAAGTTGGCCTGTACCTTTAGCAGAGGAACAGCCCTAAAGCATAATGTTTCCCCCTCCATGATTGACTGTAGCGATGATGTTCTTAGGGTCATATTCTGTATTTTTCTTCCTCCAAACATGGCGAGTCAAGTTAATGCCAAAGAGCTCAATTTTGGTCTCACCTGACCTCAGCACTTTCTCCCAATCCTTCTCTGAATCACTTGATGTTCATTGGCAAACTTTAGTCAGGCCTGTACACGTGCCATCTTGAGGAGGGGGACCTTTTGGGTACTGCAGGATTTCAATCCATGACGGCATATTGTGTTACCAATGGTTTGTTTGGTAACTGTGGTCCCAAGCTCCGATCCCTCACTTTTCTCATGATTATCCTTACCCCATGAGGTGAAAACGTGCATGGAGCTCCAGACCGAGGGCAAATGTAGGTTATTTTATATTTCTTCACTTTGTGAATCGCTCCAACAGTTGTCTCATTTTGACTAGACTTGCACACAGCGGGAAAGTTTGTTTTGTTTCGTTTTCATTCAGAAAATACATAATTTGCGCTCTGTTATACAAGCTATACACTCACTACTTTACATTGTAGCAAAGTGTAATTTCTTCAGTGTTGTCACATGAAAAGATATAATAAAATATTTACAAAAATGTGAGGGGTGTACTCACTTTTGTGACATACTGTATATTCATGCTGCTTATTTGCCTAGCTCCCACCCATGTTCCACAAAACGCTACTAGTTTCTAGAAGGCAGGAGGAGCCCAGACAAACTCAGCACCACCAGAACACCAGGAACAGTCCTAACTAATGAATTGTAGCATTCTGTTACAGAGGAAGTAAACCTTGATGGGTTTTTCTTCCTCTATGTTACCCTGCAATGTAAAAGCATAATAGGCTAGTATGCATAGCATACTAGCCTATTATGTGACACTTCAGTGGCGGCTGGTGAAGTTTTTGGATGGGGGGGCGCCAGGCCCTGCCCTTCCTTTTGACCCCTCCTACTTCTAATAAGCCCCGCCCCTTATATAATCCACCCACTCTGTCCCCTGTATTCCACATATTGTGTCAGGAGTATACAGCACAGCATCACAGGACACCGTATACAGCTCAGCATCACAGGACACAATATACAGCTCAGTATCACAGGACACAGTATACAGCTCAGCATCACAGGACACAGTATACAGCTCAGCAGACATATGACACAGGACACT
>BLSH010088125.1:1734450-1763397 GCA_018402905.1 Glandirana rugosa | reverse complement strand
AAAAAAAAAAAAAAAAAAAAAAAAGAGAAAGTCAATGTACCGGTGCCACCTGCAGGTGGGCGGGGTTGACTTTTTTTTTTCCTCTTTTGCCGGCGGGGAGGCGGCGCCCCAGCGCCCCTCCCACACCAGCCGCCGCTGTGACACTTACCTGCATTGGAAGCCCGCGCTGTCCCCGCAGTAGGAAGCGTCCATCTTTGCCCCTCTTTCTTCCAGGGCCACGGGCTCTGGCTCTGTGATTTGCCAGAGCCCTGTGACATCACTCCTGTGTATGCGCACGGGACCCGCCAATCAGGTTTAGGAGATATGCAGGAAACCTACAGGTAAGCCTTATTATATCATGAGTTGACAACCACTTTAAGCAAAAATGCTTGAGGATAGAGTTCCCTCTAGCCCCACCATTAGGCGGAGGGGCAAACTACAATAAACTAACTATTTACTCCTTAGCACCTATACTGGGTGGGTGCTACACTATTCTTTAGAATTTTGTGAAAGAAGAACTTAATTAAATGTTTATTTCAATTCTGAAATGGTTAAGTGTAATAAGGGGTATGCCACTTCCTGAATCGCTGTGTGTTCTTCATCTGCCCCTCCTCCTCTTGTCCAGTCACAGAATGATTTATGTTTTGTAAACCCATTCACAGAATACAAGGTGTTCCAGGGGAGAGGAGGGGTAGACAATTGTGTATGAGGGTTGCAGGTTTTCTGTGTGGCCCTGGACTCTAATAAATGTGTAAATTGTAAAGAACAGGCAGTGATCCAAGAGGTGGCATATACCCACCAGATTTTAAATTAACGTTCTTTGAGTTCTTTTTTAACCACCCCAATAATGGACACTTTCACCCTCTTCCTGCTCATGCCATTTTTAAGTTTTCAACATTGTTACACTTTGAATGACAATTACTCAGTCATAAAGCACTTTACCCAAATGAAATTTTTAACATTTTTGAGACAGATAGAGCTTTCGTTTGGTGGTTTTTTATTTTTTGCTAAATAAATTTAAAAAAGACTGAAAATTTTGAAACCAAAAACATGTTTTTTATAGTTTCTGTAATAACATTTTGCAAATAAATAATTTTCTTCAGAAATTTAAGCCACAATTTATACTGCTACATTTCTGCTGTCTCACAGGAACATAGTCAGCCAGAGGTGCAGATGGATCAATTCAGGAGGCAGAAACATGGTCAGCATATGGGCAAAGGATCGGTCCAGGCAAAAGGCAGAAACGTGGTAAATAAATAGGCAAATCAGGAACACTGATTTTAGCTACACTGGTTTGGCAACACTGCGGCTGGTGGTGTTCGGAGGTTAGGGGACAGTAAAACCTTGCGGTTGAGCCACTGTTTTACAACCCCTTAACCGCTACCGCCTTTAGCTGCAGAGGCAGCGGCTGGTGGCATACACCTGCCATGGCTGCGATGCTTAGCTTCGCAGCTGTGGCAGGAATTATACCCTCTGTACGCCTGCTGATCGTGACCCATTCAAGTGAAGTGCAGGGTCCAAAAAGTTAAAGCAGGTGGTGAGGAGGACGATACAATACCTGCTCACTGCCTGTCAAATGTTCTCTAAGGAGTGATCCGAACGAGGATGGCTCTTCAGAGAGCATCACACATGTGAACAAGTCCTTATGTGGGCACAATGCAGGGCTGGCCCGGCAACCGCCTTAAGGTGCCTTAATAGGGGGGGAGGGGGGCTGTAAAATCCAAATCCCCAGCCACTTGCTCGGGATTCAGATTTTCACAGTTCTGCAGACGTGGTTTTCTTCACACTCCTGGCCACTATAGCGGAGTGTGTGTACTTTAGTGAAACCGACTGTTGGCTTTCTTGTGGAAGTGATATAAATGGCTGTGAAGCTGCCTATCGCTTCCACCAACACTGCGATGTGCCGCAAACCCCCCACATGTTCACCAGGCTCCGCTGATGTCATGGCGATTGTTGCTGGGAAGGATGGTGGGAGCTCAGCCTCCCTCCTGTACACAGACCAGGAAGTAACATGTATGACATCACTTCCTGGACCGGAGCTGTCATTCTCTGGGATCAGTGCTGGGAGAAGCACCCGATTGAATACGGTCTGTGTTCCATCAGCTGCAGTGGATTAGAGAAGAGACATCCAGGATCTAATAGGCCTTGGATATCTCCATAAAGAGAACCTGTCACCTACATGCTATCACATAGGGGGCTATTGGTCCCCTATGTTATAGCAATAAAAGTTATGTAAAAATAAATAAAAAATAACCAAAATTTTTTATGATATAAGCAGATATATAAAATTTTTTAGAAAATTAAAATGTTTTAGAGCCACCCACAACGACGATTGTCCTACACGTTATATATCAGCCTGCATGCCAGAGTGAGAGCAATAACTTTAGGACTAGTGCTCCTGCGTAACTCTAAATGGGTGACCTGTAGGGGCTTTTAAAACGTTGCAGGCACACACAATTTTAAAGCAGAACTTCAGTCATTTTTTCATCTTTCCATCTATTAATCCTCTGCCCTTGTTGTTTTAACTTTGAATAGTAAAACTTTTTTTTTCTGCCAGTAAATACCTTATACAGCCCACTTCCTCTTTCTTGGCTGGAAAAATGCCTCGGCGTTTGGCATCATGCACAGCTCTCTCTCTCTCTCACTCACGTGAGCGTTTGCAGGAAGGGAGGGGGGATGAGTCAAAGAAGGGCCATTCAGAGCTGCAGGGCTGGAGGTGTGCCTCTGTGTGTCTGTATAAATCCGGGAAGTGAACAGGCAGCAGCTTCAGCTGCCCACAGTTAAAACGATTGCAGCCAGACTCAGTGGAGGGAGATTTCTGCAGCATATTTGGCAAGTACAGAATCACAGTATATATAAAATAATATGCAAAGTGGTTGGAGGGAAGCTTCAGAATGGCAAAGATGTTTTTATTACAAATTATGTGAGCATACTGCAGTTCCTCTTTAAGGTTTGACATAGGTATCTATTAAATCAACACAACCTCAAAAATAGGTAATAAATTGCATTTATGTGTCCAGAAATTAACTTTAATGTGTTTTTAACTGAAATGTTGCCTTTCATAAACAGTTGTGCCAATGCCATCTAACATAAAAAAATTGAACTACCAACATTTTATTCTCTAGGGTATCTGCTTTCAAAAAAATAAAAATAATATTTTATGGGTTTTAAGTAATCTTCGGGTCTAAAATTATTTTTAAAACATGTAAACAAAAAATGTAAAAAATGGCTCCAGGACTGCCGTTGTGGAAGTGGCGGTGGGAGGACGGTGGGGAGGCGGCAAAATACACCTTCGCCTAAGTAGACAAAAATCCTTGCACCGGCCGTGGCACAGTGACTGCTGTAGCGGTGATCAAGGACAATGTAACTGGCGTGGTCGTGATCAGTGAAACTGTAACTGTTGTAACAGTGATCGGGCATACTGTAACTAGTGTAGCAGTGATCAGAGACACTGTAACTGCTATGGTTCAGGGATACTGGTGCGGTGGAATTAGGAACACTGTGAGTGGGTGGCGGTGATTAGAGACACTAACTGGTGACAGTATGTAAGAAAAAAGAATTAAACATTTTTTTTCCAATTTTCTTTTTCATTTGTATTATTTTTTTTTTTACATACTGTCAGCAGAGTAGGGCAGTACCATAGTACCATAGTAATAGTGCACTACTTTGGGAAGGTGATCTGGATTTAGGGTTGCCACCATTTCTTCAAGCCAAACCCGAACACTTTAGCGTTGCATGGCAAATCTTCCGTAGTATGCACAATAGGATTGTAAAAGACCTGGGACACCTTTGGGTGCTCTAAGGAGAGTAGTAATGTGGTGTGTGGAATGCGCTGCGGCGAATGGTGGCACTTAAAGGGGCATGGTCTCACAGACATGTATAAACCTCAGCACAATCATTAAAAAAAAAAACCTCTCTTCCATTACATATTTTGCATGCACTGTACACTTTGTCTGAGCTGACCTTAAAGAAGCCCTTTACTAGAATAGTCAGGAATTGCTTAGTACCTGTTAAGACAATGAACACTTTGGTGAGGAGTAATATGTAATGTACAATATGGCATAGGTGCAAGACTTTGTTAAGGTGGCCACAGACAGTTTGTTTTCACTTTTTCAGCCACGGGGCTGAATTTAAAAAACTAACAGATTTTTCTGCCCACAGAAATTAGGTGGACGCAGGAATTCCTACTGCCGTAAGGGCCAGTTCACACCATAAAGGGGACACATTCACATGTGGCGCACTGAAACACACAACAAGTAAGGCAGGCATGATTTTTAAAATTGCGCCATACCAAACTGTATGGTACTATGGAACCATGTCTTTTGCTGGTCACAAACATGCGCACATTTGCCAGATGTGTAGGGGTGTCATTAAAGTAAAACAATAGGCAAAAAAACAATTTTTCTTTCATTTAGGATATGGTAAAAGGAGGGTTATAACCTCTGTAAGGGTTATTTTTGCCATCTTTGTCCCATTGGAGAGATTTACCTTCACTTCCTGTTCCATAGATAAACAGGAAGTGAGAGGAAATCCCTGCAAATTAAGGGAATCTCTAGGGGACCCCCGGGGACCCCCCCCCCCCCCAAGGTCACCAGAACTAGTGTCCCCATTGGAAGATTTCTCCTCTATTACTTTTCTGGGGATAACCAAAAATTTGGGATTTTCTTTTCATTTCAATGATAATAGTAAACAGGACAAATAGAGAGGACGAATCTCCTTAATGGGTTCACAGACAGCAATAAAATCTGACAATGGTTCTGATTCATCTTCACTCTATCCAAAATTTAAATTAAAAAAAAAAAAAGACACCCATACATGTCTGCAGAGGACTGCACATTTCTGTGTGGTGTGGGAAATGCACGTTTCCCACACACTGCAAATTGTGTGAAACAGTGCTAAGAAAAAATAAAAGATTTTTGCTTCTGCTGTTAAAAAACAAAACACACACACCAGTGGTGTATTTAGATTTTGTGCTGCCCTAGGCCTGACTAAACTCAAGCACACCCCTAATTTAAATATAAGCCACCCCTTCCTGTCAAGGCCACACCCCTTCACGTTTAAGACCCGCCTTGAAATTTTCCAGTGGGACACTAGTTCTGAGAGCCTGGGGGGGGGGGCAATGGATCCCCTTAAGAGATTTCCTCACACTTCCTGTTTGGCTATGGGGCAGCACAACAACCCAAGGGTCTGCTGCCTGGGACCCTCGGGACGCCCGGGTCCCCCTCACCGATGGTGGCCCTGCCGGTATCATACTGGCAGCAGTGTAGCCAATTTATAGGGGTGCCAGACTGATTTGTCTCCCGACCCAGTCTGCCTCATAAGACTGGCGCTACACTAAAAGTGTAGCGCAAGCAGACAGGGACTCTTTTTTGTGCTGTCCCCCTGCATAGTGCTGCCCTAGGCCTGGGCCTTGTTGGCCTAGGCCAAGATACAGTGTTGACACACATCAACGCAACAAAATGCATTAAAAATGCAAATCAACTCAATTGCATTTAAACAAGTAAACCATCCATGCTATACACAGTGCATGTGGTGTGAATGAGCCCTGAAGAGATCTTTTGGTAGAAGTAACATCTTCTTCCAAAAATACAACTTTCCTGGCTGCTATTTTGATCCCCTGGCTTCAATACCCTCAGAACATGAGGATCTGCATGACAGCCAGATGGAGGGGAGGCCATCATTCCTGTAGCCAGTATGATGTGATCAGACATGAGATGCACCATGATCCCCTCATCTTAGCACTGTCAGAGGGATCTCACCTTATATCAGCTCCCCCCCTTACAGACCCCCCATTAGATTAGAGTTCCTTTATATCAGCAGTACCCCCCCCTTGTGCCAGTGACCCCCCCCGACCTCCATTAGAGACAAGGTGTTTATTCCTTAATAGGACTAGAATCCCTTTATATTAACACCCCCCCATTAGCTCAGAGCCCCCTTGTATCAGTACCCCCCCCCCAAAGACCTCCGTTAGAGAGAGAGAGACTTACCGGCAGGAGTAGGGGCTGTCACTGAAGCCGCTGCAAAGATATGTGGGGAAGTTGGGAACTGGCCGGAGTTAGGGGACGGAGCTGGGTGGCGGAGCGGCAGTCTCCCATAGGTTCCTCTGCAAAGCTGAGCATCCACACGCTGGTGGCAGAGGCGGCCGCACGTGGGGATGGGGCAGAGAGCGAGGGAGAGAGTGAAGCAGTGAAGGATAGTCCCCGCTGAGTTCCTGCTCCCACATGTCATCATCCGGGACAAGGGGGGGTTGCAAGGGAAAGAGAATGAAGCCACAGCCACTGCATTGAAAGCTACCCCCCACTGAGTAGTTCCCACGCTGGATCCAATCATCCATGGGACTGGAGGTGTGCTGCTGTTTCTGGTTTTCAGGAGAACAGAAACCCGGGCACAAGTGTCAAAAACCGGCCTGTCCGGGTCATTCCCTTACAGGTGGCAACCCTATCTGGATTTCTTTTTTTTTTATACACTGTGATTCTTTGTTACAGTGATGATCACTGTAGTAGAAATTGTTTTTATTCATGACAGCTTGCTTACTATTGTGATTGCTGTGACTGGCTACAGCTATCACATGGTACAGGGCTTCTGAAGATGGCCCTGTACTATTTGATTACTGTGATCGATCACAGAGATCACAATAATAAGTGAGCTGTCATTAATGAAAGCTAAGCATGACAGTTTTGTTTACATGTTATCATGTAATCACCCTGATTGGTCACAGCAATCACGATACCTGGGCTGCTCACAGCGGCCAGGTACTGAGCACTAATCACAGGATTGCGCTGCTGCGTTTGCCAGGGAAGGCACGCAACCTCGAAGACATCCTTTGATGCCCTCCTGTAACTGGAGAATGATGTGGTGGTCGTATTTTGACAATACGGTAGGTGTGAAGGGTTTTAGTAGCCTATTTACTGAGTGATCAGGCATTTCTAAAGACACACTGAGATTATAGGTTTACCTGCACATATTTTTCCTGTAATAGCTGACTTACCTGCCATAGGATTTGTATTTCTGTTCATCCAGTCCTCATATTTACACAGCCCTGCCACAAAACATAGTCCTAACTGGCGGGGAAAAGGACCAGATTTTTCTCTGCAGCTCCAATTACAAGCCTCTCTCATCCTCACCCTGTGACTGGACAGTGAAAAAAGAGAAGCAGCACTGATGAGCTTATCTTTCTGTCACTCTTTCTACCTATCAGCATGCTCTGTGCACTGTAACATACCGGATGGGCTACTTGTGCTGTTTCTTCTTCCTTCCCCTATCTGAGCTCTACTGTACAGGAGACTGCAAGAGGCTGATACAAAGTCAAAAGCAGGCATTAACAATGCTTGCATTTACAAAGATACAATTAGTGCTGTAATAATAATTACAGGGCTGCATTAGTTGTACCTATTTTATCTTTCAACTTTAAAGTAGATTGAAACATGTTAATTAAGAACGAATGCAAGCTTTAATATGTTAATATAATTTCAAAAGGTGTTTCTTTACAGGTTTAATAAAATGAATACCTGGTAATCCTGGTATAATGTCCTTGTTAAGGCACTTCCTGTTATGAGTTGATTACTTTGTCCAAGTGCTCCTTTCAGTGCCACCCTGTCACATACACCCTGGAGGAGAAAGCATGTGGCTATGCCGGTAAACATTAGCAGGGATGGGCCACCTATTGTATGTCACAATCAGTAAAGAAGTGCACAGCTAAATTGTGCGGCTAATTCTGGAGCTAGTACATGTGAATGGGAAGTTGCTGAAAAAGACTGGAGCAAATCAGCAGCACTGAGATGAAAAAAAAAAGGTAATAAAGTATTTCATAGAAAAAAATAGCAAATGTTCATTGTACACATTGCTTTAGCATCTGCTTTAAACTCATTAAATTCTATAAAATAATATATTCATCTTAGACGCAGCTCCTTAGATGATTCTTACCACCAGCTAATTACATTCCCAAGTATACATTGCTTAAATCTAATATAGGATGTGGTGGAAACAGAAGTGTTGCAAGGTACTTTTCAAGAGATATTTAACTGTCCTACTTCTCTGGCTTGATGCTGCTTGACATAGGACTAATGGTTAATTTCTAATGGAGTACAGCAGGAAAGGGGAAAAGATCAATGAAGAGGGACAACAACCAGAAGAACAGCGAAAGGAGAAGAACAGGATGAGAGACTAAAAACAGCCTTATACCCTTTTTGTCTTGTTAGTGTAGCACCCTCTAGTGTGCTAGGGTTGTTAGTGTAGGTTTGTAGAATAGGGCTTGTTAGTGTAGAATTGTTTATTCACAGCGGAGACGCAGAGAACAGCCGGGGCATCAGCCGCTGCTGCTTCTATAGTTCCGGCAGTGTCAGGCGGAGTGATATTACCTGCACTCCACCCCTCTGTATTCCTGCCTTAAAGTGGTTGTCAACTCGTGACAACCACTTTAATCTACAGGTAAGCCTATGATAAGGCTTACCTGTAGGTGCACTTCATATCTCCTAAACCTGTACGGTTCAGGAGATATGCAGTGTACTAGCTGTGCCGACGTCATTTTGGCACATGCGCAGTGAAGAAATGGCTTCTGTGCCGTTTCTGAACTGTGATTGTGCCATGACTGACGGCTCCAGCGCGCATGCGCGGGAGTGACCTCATGCGACTTCGGCCAGTCAGAGCCGAAGTCGCTGCCCCGGAAGGAAGAGGGGCTGGAGATGGATGCCGCCAGCACAGGGGACAGCGCTGGACATCACTGGCTTTGTTTGCAGGTAAGTAGCCCATTATGCATCTACTTTACAGGGGATTGTAGAGGAAGTAAACACAATCTGGGTTTACTTCCTCTTTAACAGAGAGGCAGAGTGCAATGTAATAAGTAGTGTGTGCCTGAGCTGGCCGGGGAGCTGTGGGACAGACCTACCATGCCCTGGTGAGTTTTCAGACAGATTGAGTTGCTTCGAAAGTCTGAGGGCTGTTCCCTGTTTTGAAAACGGTCTTCAGGTTATTGTACAGAGGCAGGAGAACACATTACATGGGCATGTGAGAAGGGTCCCTGTCTGTGCTCCTCCCAGGGGTACCTGTCTGTCCTCATCCCAGGGGTCCCTGTATGTCCTCATCCCAGGGGTCCCTGTCTGTCCTCATCCCAGGAGTCCCAGTATGTCCTCAAACAGGGGGTCTCCTGTATGTCCTCATCCAGGGGGTCCCTGTATGTCCTCATCCAGGGGGTCCCTGTATGTCCTCATCCAGGGGGTCCCTGTCTGTGCTCATCCCAGGTGGTCCCTGTCTGTGCTCATCCCAGAGGTCCCTATCTGTGCTCATCCCAGGGGCCCCTTATTGGAAGAGCAACAGCAATGTTACCTTGTACTGTGAACTGTAAATATGCATTATACCTATATATACACACCAGTAGGTGGTGCTGCAGAGTTATAGTGTGTTCTATGGTAAAGTAATCAGAGGAAGTACCTTCCTTATGTAAGTGTATGTACTTGTATCCTCCAGTTTCTTGTAAAGACATGATGTGATATTCCTCCATGACAGTAAAGGAGTCTACTGCATACAAGAAGCTTCTAGCGCATAATTTCAATACTCTGTACAATAGGTTATGGGTCCCAGGCACCCAGCATCACCCAGTGCACCCAGCAGGCACTGGAAAGAATTCTACAGTGAATCAGTGAGTACTGTGTACAGGCTGCTGCATGGATGGCAAGTGGTTCAGATGTGAAGTTTGCAAATGCAAAGCTGAACAATGACAATTATTATATTATACAGGATTTATATAGCGCCAACAGTTTACGCAGTGCTTTACAAAATAAAAAGGGACAATACGGGTACAATACAATAGAGTACAGAAGGATTAAGCGGGCCCTGCTCAGAAGAGCTTACAATCTAATAACAATTACCAGCTATAGAAGTTTAAACTGGAAATGCTTTTGTATAAGGGTGACTTGTGGCAAGTGCTGAATACAGACTGATCCACAGACTAAGAGATGGAGGACTGTGACAGGAAAAATAGGCAGGCAAAAGCAATTATAAGCTTACTAGTGGAAGATGACCAGCTTATGCACGTAAGAACAGAGAAAACGGCCAAAGGTATGTGGAATTCATTACAGAAAACTACATGAGCATTCAAGTCTAAACAGTAAACTGTTTTTGCTACAAAAGCTGTATGGGATAAGACTAGAAGAAGGCCAGCAAATGTGTGACCACATGAATGCTATGCTAGAGATCATACAGCAGCTATGTGCTATTGGAGAGGACATCAAAGATAACCATATTGTTGCCCTACTCCTCTGCAGCCTTCCGGAGACATATACTGATCTTAACGCTTTAGAAACCAGACCTGAGCAGGAACTGACACTGGAATATATTAAAGGGAAATTAATCCGTGAATATGACAGAAGGAAAGAAAATACACACCATGATGACAAAGCTCTTAAGACGTACAAAGGCACAAAGCACAACAAAGAAAGCAGAGCCTGTTTTCACTGTAAAAAGATTGGTCACTTTAAAAAGGACTGTTCTATCTGGAAAGCCGAGCAGCTAAAGCTATCCACAAAAAAGGAGTCAAAGCAGCCACAAAGGAAACTGCAGACACTCCAAGGAGTGGCACCGTTAAAGTGAGACAGAGCAGCAAGCCATGCGACTCAGGTGTGACAAGCCACATGACTAGCGATGAAACCTTTCTCACAAATGGCGATTACAGTGTAAAAGACAAAGTTTACCTAGCAAATGGGAAAAGCATTACTGCTGGAGGTAAAGGCCAGGGCTTCCTGAACTGCATTACACAACAAGGCAAGCACAGTATCCTTGTAAATAAAGTGCTGTATGTTCCAGAACTAGAAGGCAGCCTTCTATCAGTGAAAAGTCTTGCAAACAACAATCTCACAGTTAAGTTCTAGGGTGATTAATGCGCAATTCACAATAATAAGCAATTCCTCGCTAAAGGAAAACTGGATGATCACCTGTACAGGCTCATCACCACAGACAAGCAAGCCAATATAGTCTCTAATGACCTACACAGCAATTGTATTAATTTATGGCATAGGCAGCTGGGGCACAGAAGTCCAGAAGCTACACAGGACATTATAAAGAGAGGTTAATCAGAATATTTGACAATAATGCCTTGCAAAGTGCTCATGAAATTCAAGTGCTGTATTGAAGCAAAAGCTACACGTGCTCCCCTTCCACAGGCTTCTCAAAGAAAACCACCTACCCCCTGCAGCTCATACACAGTGACATATGCCATCCAATGAAAACTACCATGTCAGGCGGGAACAGGTATCTAGTGACATTTATTGATGATTATTCCAGGTACATAACTACCTATCTGCTGAAACACAAGAATGAAATATCAGAGAACCTTTAAGAGTTTGTTGCCATGTCTAGCAACAAATTCCAACACAAACCAGGAATTATACACACTGACAATGGGGGAGAATACATAAGGAAAGAAGTGGCCTCATACCTGAAGAGACAAGGAATAGTACACCAGACAACCACATTACATATTTTTTATTAATTACAACTGTCAGTGCTTTTAGTTGTTGATCCTCTCCCGAGCCTTCTCATCCACATCATGACACTCTTTAATCCCCCTTTTTATCTATCTTCAAATCCGTATTAAAGTAAAATGTATACACATTTTAGAATTAATATAAGCTGCACTTTATACACACAGCAAACTTCATGACGTTCTCGTCCACATCTCACTAGGATTGGGGATTCAATAGTTCATGCTATTTGAGAGTGTGGTGAGGAAGGTTTGATCTCCTCCCCTATTCTCCCCTCGATTACTCCAAACGCACACGGCTGAACCATCCCCCAGTATAGCTGATTGGTTCTCACTCAAAAATCCCACCTTCCGGGGTGAATTTTTAAGTACACACATTGCTTTCATGGCCAGATGACGTCAGAGTGACGAAACGCGTAAGGCGTGGCCACACAGCGCAAATTTTCAAACACAGGCGGCAAGCGGCAAGCTGATTCCTCGTGGAGGAACGCAGGGAGCAGGAAGGAAAGGAGATCTAGCCTTCCTCAAGCGGGCGGAGCCCGCAGTTCTCTCGAACTGTTTTGCCACCTGGATGTCAGTGCAATATTGAATTGTTTTTTAAATAACATTTGTTTAAATAAACTGGACTTTTAAACAAACATGCTACACTATCCTGGATGCCTTTGATTTCTTCCCATACCCACACCCGGGATTATCTGGAGCGGGAAGGTAGGAAAAGGAAGGACCGAGACCATCAGAAACGGGACCGAGCTTGGACACCCGAGGGGACGAACCCATTCAAGGAAAGAACAACAACAGGACACCTGAGGAACAAAGACAACACCAAAGACCCCATTTACCAAAGGCGCATCACCCCTGCAGGGGTAGGAAGATTCTGGTAAGTGAGGGCACAAGCGGGGAGCACCAGTGAAGTCACCATTTCTCTGCTAGAAGAATAAACAGTTATGCACGGAATGTCACCTTTTAACTGAATTTCTATAATCAAGGATATATTTGAAATAAGCTTACCTCTGTATCGGCGCATATCTAACCACGGCAACAGCTGCGATTACTTATAGCATGGTTGAAATGTGTTTTTACGGACATTTTACGGACTTATAGGGGAATCCACAATTTAAATTGTATTGTAGAAAGAACACACAGACACCTGCAGCAAGTCTGTTGCATTTCTTGAGAAGTGAGAGTGTTGTTTTGGAAGGACGCCATTTTTTACGGACTTCTACGGACACAGACTTTTTACGGACATATTCCCATATGAGTTAATATAGCTCAATATTTTCAACTATATGCTGAAAAGAATACACAGACACCCTTAGAGGGTCAGATATATCTCTTGTGAAAGTGAGAGGGGTGTTTTTGAATAATACACTATTTTACAGACTTTTACGGACACTTATAATTCTATGTAATATTGTTGATACCCAATTTATGCTACTAAGCACTTTACGCACTTTCCAGTACTCGCACACATATTTACTTTATTATTTATTATATATAAGAAATTGTACACCTTTCGTGCTCAGTCACCACACATGTTTTTAAAAACTGCACATATTTATTGACAGCGCCATCTCCTGACACACTTTTTATAACCACACCATACACTCCTGAACAAAATAGTGTAACAGAAAGGAAAAATCACACTCTTATAGAAATGGCCAGATGCATGTTGTCGGATGCCAACCTACCTCACAAGTACTGGGGAGAAGCAGTCATGACTGCAACCTACCTGCAGAACAGACTACCCTCAAGAGGCATTAAAAGTACTCCATTCATTCAAAATGTGGCATGGATCAAAGCCTAGGGCACATCAGAGTGTTTGGATGTAAAGCATATGCCTATATTCTAAGTTAAAAGTGATCCAAGCTGGAGGACAGAGCCATAGAGGGCATTCTAGTAGGCTACAGTGAGAAAACTAAGGGTTACAGAATCCTACACCCAAAGACTGACAAAGTGACAATAAGTCTTAGTGTTTATTTTTATGAGAACCCATCGCCAGAAACACTGATCTCTGAAAGCTGTGAAGTCAATATGCCAAGCAAACCAGAAGAAAAGGTTGATCAAAGTGAACCTGTGCAGGAATCAGAAGAAGACGTGGAACTCACATTGCCTAAATCAAGTTCCCCACCAGATCCTGCTGAACTGTCTGAAGTCAGAAGATCCACTCGTACTACAAAGGAGATATCACCCTGCAAGCTGTCATACACTCTCAAAACACACAGCATACTTGAAACAACATCCTGGAAAGACATAGAAAAATTGCCAAAATGTGAAGCCAATAAACGAAGGGAGGCAGCAGAAGTATTATAGTCACTTCAAGAAAATAAAACCTGAACACCACAGGACTCCCTCCTAACCACAAAACTATAGGAAGTAAGTGGACTTTCAAAGTAAAGTCAGACTCAGAAGAGAATATCCACAAATACAAGATTAGTTACCAAGGGTTACTCCCAGAAATCTGGTGAAGATTACAATGGAACATTTGCTCCCGTAGTGAAGCACCTCGCCATCAGAGCGCTTCTTAGCGTTGCAGCCGACAAGGGCATGCATGTGAAACACCTCCTAGACGTTAAAACTGCTTTCCTATATGGAGACATTAAGGAAGATCTCAACATGGAACAACCACCAGGGTTTGAGCAAGGAGACAACCTTGTGTGTAAACTTCAGAAGAGCACCTATGGTCCTAAACAATCTGCAAGGATGTGGAATGAGAAAGTGAACGAAGTGCTTACTAGAGAGGGATTCTAAAGAAGTAAAGTAGACCCTTGTCTCTACTCCAGGAATCTATGTTGATGTCATTATTATAATGTGTTTTGAACAAGAAGGGGATTACAATCAGATAGTTTACAAGCTGAAAGAAAACGTTGAAAGAAAAGAACTAGGGAACATTAGCTATTATCTGGGAATCCAAATAGAGAGAGAAGAAAATTATCTTCTCAACCAATCTCAGAAGATCTCCAAAATCTTGGAACAATTCCATATGCAAGAGGCAAAGGAAGCGAAAACTCCTATGAAACCAGGCTATCTGAAGAGCAATAAAGCAGAAAACTTGCTACCTAAAAATGATATGTATCGCAGAGCAATCAGTAAGCTGATGTTACAACTGTGACCAGACCAGACATAGCCGCAGCAGTAGCCATACTATGCAAGAAAGTTTCAGCTCCCTGTCAGCGTGATTGGAATGCAATAAAAAGAGCGATGCAGTACCTCAAAGGAACAATTCAGATGAAGATATGGTTACCAGCAACATGAGATCCAAAACTGCCGACCACCTACGCAGTTATACTGCGTCAGGACGGCTCTCCTGCGTGAACTGTCATACCCGTACAGTGGTCCATGTATGTGAAACTGTGGGCACCTGCTGCACGCCGGGGGAGCATGCCCGTGGGTCCCGTGGACTCGATGTCTGCCAGCGACCCGCGATCGAGGTATACAGAGGCAGATCCTTGTTCTGACAGGGGACATCTCAGCGATCTCCTCTGTTACCCTTAGTAACCTCTGCTGCCACTGATTGTTCTTTACCTCCTGTAGATCAGTACCCTGCCACCAGTAACCAAACGTTCTCTGTATGTAATCCATTGGAGACTCCCCCTGCAGTACCGTTACCCAGAGCAACCTCTCAGGCCCCTTCCTGTACTTCTGCTATTCTTTCCTCTATTCTCCTCAGTGCTGTTACTACTTTTCCATCAGCAGTACACTCTGGTCAGCACAATGCAATTACTTGCAGGACTCCAGTAGGTAAGTCCAAAAATAAACAGAGCTTTTCTCCTGCTCTTACAACTCTGCTACTATCCATGTTGCCTGCTGATGGTGTCCAGTCCTCCTCCATGCTGATGACTGCTGCTGATGGTGTCCATTCCTCCTCCATGGTGCCGTCTGCCAATGGTGTTTATTCCTTCTCCATGCTGCCATCTGCCGATAGTGTCTATTCCTCCTTCATGCTGCCGTCTGCTGATGGTGTCCATTCCTCCTTCATGCTGCCACGGGTGACGTGCCATCTGCTGCCAAGCCTGCCGCGGGTGACCTGCAGGCTGCCACCCATCTGGACTATGCTGATTTCCAGGCTGCCGCCCATCTGAACTATGCTGATTCCCTACTTGCTGTCGAGGCACGCTCTGTTGACTGGGTTAAATTTCCCTGCTGATGTGTCTGAGGCTTCTGTAGTTCCAGTGTTTGGTGGCCTATATGAGTTGTCTGTGTGGGTTAAGATCCCTACATTTGCTCATCCCAAGTTTTTTTTTTGCAGCCAGTTGATCCTGTTATGCCAAGGTCAGGAGGTCCAGATCTCTACTCTGAACATGAGAACTGCATCTGCTGTTACAGCCCCGGTAGTAGAGGTTCTATGGGAAAGGACAGTGTTCCATATGAACTTTGTCCTGACCCAGGGGCCATCTCTGCGATTCCTGGCGCATTTGGGGACCCTAGTGGAGTAACAGATGCCCTGGCTAGACCCGAGTGGCAGGTAACATACAGAGCAGTCTCTAGCAACAGAGAGAGAAGGTCTAGTTGTGATGGGGCTCCCTATCTGCACAGACCAGGGACTCTAGCATTAAACATTCAGGTATCTTTCAGTGTCTCAACATTGGGACACAGGCTGCTTTTAAGAATGGTAAGCCTTCGGTGTTGAGCCTCCTTAAAGGAGTTAAACAGCAGAAAACCAGCAAGTTTGCCTTCAGATCTTTGCAGTGAGGTGCCCAGTCGGCTTGCAGACCCCAGTGGTGGGGCCCTATGGAGCGTCCAGGGGCCGCTCCTTAAGGTGGGGAAACTGTTAGGATTGAGTTCACCTGCTGGTGGCACTGTGCTGCTCTGGGCTGTGGCCAGTGTCCACCAGCAGGTGTCTCCCAAAAGCCAACAGGCTGTAGTAATCGGTAACACCAGTGTCCAACTGCCAGGTGGCTATTTAAGGCTGCTCCTCCCTTCCCCCTACACATCACTATTCTGATCACCTCCTTGCTGCCTGAGTTCCTGATACCTGTCTTGATCCATCCTGCATCCCTCTGCCTTGCTCCTTGCTACATAGTTACATAGTTAGTCAGGTTGAAAAAAGACACAAGTCCATCCAGTTCAACCAAAAAAAATAAATAAAAAACATATATATATATATATATATATATATATATATATATATATATATATATATACATATACATACACACATACATACACAACCAAATAATCCCATATACAATCCTTCACCCACAGTTGATCCAGAGGAAGGCAAAAAACCCCAGCAAAGCATGGATCCAATAATTTGCTATAACGGGGGAAAAAATTCCTTCCTGATTCCCCGAGAGGCAATCGGATTCACCCCGGATCAACTTTACCTAAAAATGTTAGTACCCAGTTATATTATTTACATTAAGGAAAGAATCCAGGCCTTTTTTAAAGCAATCAACCGTGCTGGCCAAAACCACCTCTGGAGGGAGTCTATTCCACATTTTCACAGCTCTTACTGTACTATTGCCCTAGTAACAAGGCTTGCTCTCCCTCTTCCTTTCAACCCTGCATTCCCTGTACCCTTTTTTTTTTTAATTTTTTTTTTTTTCCAAAAGTCCTTTTTTTTAATATTTTGTATATAGTCAGTAGTTAGGTTTATTAGGTTTTTTTGGTCATCAGGGTTTGTTCTTGTTTGCTGAAGTTTCCTATGTTCACTGTTTGCTGTGTATGCTTATTGGTGTGGTTCACTGTAAATAAATCTCACTTTAAGGACATCTATATTGCTTGGTCTCCGTGTCTCACTGACATCAATGCTGGGGGTTATTATTGCATCCAGTGACACCAATGCTGGGAGTTAATATTGCACTCACTGGTACCAATGTTAAGGGCTATTATTGCACTCATGGACACCAATAATGGGAGTAGTTATTGCGTCCACTGACTCCTATGATGGGGTTATTATTGTGTCCACTGACACCAATGCTGGGGGTTATTATTGCCCTCACAGACACCAATGCTGGGGGTTATTATTGCCCTCACAGACACCAATGCTGGGAGTTTTAGTACTCTAACTACTTCAGTGTGCATTGCAATATGCTGCAAAAAATGTACCAGGACCAACATGGTTTCGGGCATTTAGGTGCAAAAACATGCAGGTATTGTGCGGCCCCCTTGAAGTGTCGGGGGCAGCACTTGAGGCCCTCCATAATTTTCAAATTAACCACTACTGGTCTAGAGGTAGAGGAATAAACTGTAAATACTTTCCTAATGCCTCACTATGGCAGCTTCCACTACTCTGTGGCTCTCTATGGCGCTCAATCCAGTGGTTGTATTTTGATGTTATCACGTACAGTATATTGCAAGACCAGCAGTCCTGTATTATACATGGGAACAGCTATGGCACACCAACGACTAGGCATCAAAAAGAAGAGGAGTGTGCCAGGGAAGCAAAGAATAAAGTAATTATTACAGCTTATTCCTCTACTACTAGACCGAACAAACATTTAACCCTTGCAGTGCAGCAGGGCTGTAGAATTTTTTTTTCCTGGGGGGGGGGGGGGTCAACTTTGGGCATCCAGAAGAAAATAAAAAGGCATCTCGTGAAGTGCCGAATTGTAGGTGCAGCAAAATTGCACAGTGGGAAGAGCTTAAAATTTGAGCCTAGTCACTAGGTACACAGTAACATATGCCCCAGTAATTGTATTCAAATAGTGCAATAGTCCATATGAGCAGTAAAAACATATGAGAGGTTGGCAGCGGTGCTACTAAACAGAGACCTAGGGGAGCTTGGATTACCACCACCACAATAGTTAATCCATGTGGACTGTCCTTTTTCTCCTTGTGGCCTTCCAGTAGCTCTCTCTGCCTGTCGTGGGTCCAGTTGATCACTTCCAGTGATCCATGCTGCCCGTGGCTCATTTTTCTTGCTAGTAGGCGAGACCAAAGTCCAGCTTCCAATCAGAGTTCACTTATCTTTATTTTCTCCCCGCCACACTCCCGTATCATCAGCTTAAAGTATCCACCAGTTAGGACACTCTGGGGGTGGGAATTTGGACCACTGGATCCCCTTACTTATGCCCCAGCAGTGTGGGGACACTGCAGGGGGACCCAACTGCAATTTGTTTTCTTTTAAATCCCAGTGTACCACTTTAAACCATTCCAATATAGCTCAGGCTAAATGTTTAGGGCTATTGGACTGTCCCAGCCTATGGTCTGCTGCACACCGAAACAAGCTAGAATTGACCTTTTATTTGTGTCCATCCACCCTCAGCCCTACCCAGCATTTTTTTCCCACAGCTGCGCCCATTTTTTTGCACCCATTATTTTGGACAGCTGCATCCATTTCATCTATGGATCTAAAAAACTTCTCTATGTGATGCCCTCCTTATCTGGCTGCTGGGTCTTGGTGGGCAGCAGGGTCACAGTTGTTCTATATGCTCTTTCCATATTTAATAAATGATTTGCAACATGGGATGTTCACAATTGGAAATATAAATTAATTCTGATTGCTGCTGCGTCTGAACATTATTCCAGACTTGTTTTGAAACAAGGAAGGAACGGCTGTGTTTATTCTGAGATTATATCACAATTTAATTGCACACAGGTAAACTCTCTTCAACAAATCATATGACTTCTGTAGCTGAATGGTTTTATCAAAGCTTATTTAAAGGTTTTGAAGTAATGGCGGTGGATACTTTTCAGTGTTTATTTGTGAATTGTTTGGAAAATGATGTAGCCCTGGCCAGCTGACAAGAAGAGGAGAGGCTGAAGTTTCACTAGGTCTGTTGTTCTGTAGCTGCCTTTGCATGTGTTGAAAAAACTTTTACACACAGTGTAGGAGGAAGCTACTATTAAAGATCCTGTAGTTGATGGCCTTTAATAAAAGTACATTTACCTGTCCAGGGATCCAGTGCTGTCCTCACCCAGGCTAATTCTTCCCTAGCCTTTGGGTTCCAGATGCTGGCATCCTTACTGTGGGCAGCAGGCTATGCAGCTTTCGGCTTCACAGCTGGCTGCCCACTGTGCATGCACAAGCCGCGCTATTCTTTGTGAATGGTCCCGCAGTCTTCTGGGACCTGTAACGTGGCCCAGAAGACTGCGGGGAGGAAGGGGGAGAGGAGAACTTCCCCCGGATCACCTAGGCCAGGAGTGTTCAACCGCTGGCCCGTGGGCCACATGTGGGACACAGAGCCCTCTGATGTGGCATGCGACCTCTTGCTCTTGGATGGTGGATCGCAAAGCCCAGATTGCGGGTTTCCGACCCACAAATTCCAAAGCATCATGTTCCTAATGGAGCTGGCACTAGAGGGAGCGTGGCTGTGGAGGGAGCAGAGCCACATAAACCCATGTTTCTTGTATAGCACCAGCTCCTGTCACAGGAGCTGGTGCTATACAGGAGAGACACCAATTACACTCTTCCTAGGACAGCAACAACCAGCAATACCTGTAGCAAGGGAGATTCCTGAATGGAAGATTATTATTAAAGGTCAGTATATATTCTAAATTCACAGTGTATATATGGGCATATCTCTTATGGTTACCTGCACTAAGCCATAGACTTCTGTTATTACCTGTGGGTTTGGTGCACTTTCTGAAAGTGCACCATACCTGCAGGATATAATACAAGCCTATTGCAAAGTGCAGCTAAACCGCAGGAAAGCCACAGGTGCACTGGGCTGAAACTGCAGCGCATCAGTGTGAAAGCAGCCTTAGGCTGGATTCACACCTATGCATTTTTAGTGCTTTTTGCAGATTTGCACTGCAGAATGTGTTCCATAGGAAACCATGTTAAATGGACTGCAGTGAAATCTTCCTGAACCTAAACATCTGCTGTCCCAAATGTACAGATTAGTGCTGGGTTCCCAGGCTACAGGGACTCCGTACTACATTAGGGAATGGGAGCAGGAATTGGGGATAGAGTTTACACCCCCCCCAGATACAGCACATGATTACATTCACCCACTCTTCCTCTGTCTCCTCACGTACCCAAGAAACCTCCTACAAATGCTTATCCAGGTGGTATAGGACCCCGGCTAGGTTGGCCCAAGTGTTCCCGAGCTCCGATGGGAGCTGCTGGAGTGGGTGTTCACAACGGAGTACGTTCCTCCACATTTGGTGGACCTGTCCGAAGATTAGGGGATTCTGGGAGGATATTGCCCCGTGGATCAGGAAACTGATTCTCCGGAGTATGGAGTGCTCCCTGTTGCATTTCTTGTTTCACGGTATGCCGTCCTCCGCTTAACTTTATAAGCGCAGTGCTCAAGCTCACCTGCTCAATGCCGCTAAGGCACTGATACCTAGATACTGGAAGCAGTCCAGATGCCCGACCCTCCAGGTATGGAAAAGGGAAGTGGATACTATAATTGAGGCAGAACGATGGATACATCAGGCCAAAGATCAACAACATGATAGATTTAAGGATATATGGGAAGGTTGGCAATACTATGCACAGGAGATCCCCATGACAGATTAGAGCATAGCACGCTAACTCTGACCTGCCGCCCTGAGCACGCCCCTCCTGGACCCTCTTGGCTCTAACCCCCCCATATGCCGCACTATGCCTCTAACGGCATCCAACTTTGCAGTCTCCTGGTGCTGTTACTCCTTCCTCTTGTTATTTTTTTCTTTCCTCCTTTTTCTTTACTTTGATACAAATATGCACAGGTTACAGAGTTGACTGCTACAGTTGGGTTGGTAGACCACTATCCCAGCCACCCCAACACCTGTTATAACCCTATTTAAGTGTGAATGTGCAGGCCATTTGACCACACTTGACAACAATATGGAACCCCCCCGTCGAGAGGGGGCTCTCCCGGGTCCGTCTCCTCTGCTCTGTAGTGCCCAAAATGCTGATGGCACGGGGGTGGGGGGCAGGCACGGGTGGGCCTTCCTTGGAGTGGGGCTGATTAAGATCTGAATGTTATACCTTAATGACGCACCGTGTAAATGTAACCTTTTTACTTTTACCATTCATTGACTCCACTGAATGCGTTGTGTTCTGCCTTCTCTTATTCTATTTGTTACTGATGTATTGTAAAATTTTTTGAATAAACTACAATTATACAAAAAAAAAAAAAATTGACTGCAGTGCAAATCTGCAAAAAGCACTAAAAATGCATAGGTGTGAATCCAGCCTTAGGCCCCTTTTACAAAATCAGTATCCAATCTGCTAAAAAAAAAAAAAAAAAAAAAAAAAAAAACAGAAGGGGACCTGTCTCCTTCCATCTGAGTGGATTGGATCGGAGGGCCCATAGAGTAGAGCGGGCTGTGTCTGCTCTGCTTATGCAGAATTGACACAGAACTGTCATCTGCTTGCTCTGCTCATTGTGTCCCGCGGCTGGTTACCAAGTCGCTGAAGTGGCCTTTGCTCTTCAAAAGGTTTGACACCCCTGACCTAGGCGATCCAAGGTACCTGCTCCCCCCAAAAATTGATATGCAAATTGTGGCAGGGGAGGAGGACTTAAAGAGTTTGTAACACTGTAAAAAACCTGGTTGATCCTACCTGTTCCTGTGTCCCCCTTAGTGTGCTGACCATGGTAATCATGGTTGCTGATTCATGATGCAGTGATCCATTTACGTGCCTCCGCCATCTCGCTGCTCTCCTCTCTCCTCCCTCTCCTTCTCCCTCTCTGCCTGTCAGCTCCTGTGTGTGAGGCTGTGAGTGATCTCTTCCCCTTCCCTCCTGACGATATTAGTAGCTGGCAGTAAAGTCAAAGAAAGATTACTGCCAGCCCCTCTGTTCTACTAAGCTATACTACACTGTGTACATGTTCGTATAAAATTGTGCCTCTAATTTACTTCTTTCAGATCTTTTCTGGTCGGTCATGTGACCTCCAGCCGCTCTCTTCCCCCAATTTAAAGGCTACAGCAGTAAGGGCTGAGTGGACAGCACAGTGGTCACATGACCTGCCGGCTGACATCAGAGGACCTCAGCCCCTCCCACTATAGCCCTTAGATCAGGTAGGAGAGCGGCCGGAGGTCACGTGAACGACCAGAAAAGATCTGAAAGGTATTTAGAGGCATAATTTTATACAAACATGTATACAGTGTAATATAGCTTAGTAGAACGAAGGGGCTGACAGTAATCTTTCTTTGACTTTACAACCACTGCAGCCAGTGTTGAGCCTGCCCTTGTGGGAAGCACACACGATGTGGACTGCAAGGATTGTGGGAGATGTAGTCCTGCATAAGACTGCACTGGATTGATAAGATAGAAATAAAGGACTGCAGTTCCCAGGTGACTCTGGGACAAAGAGAGGGTTATTGTTCCTGCTGTTTTACCGGGCTGCGGAGAAGAAGTGCGGCAGCCAATGAGAGAGGACTGAATGAACAGACAGTTTTGGACTTATTAGAGACCCACAGATGTTGTTGGAGTCCGCTGCTTAACCACTTCAATACCAGGCTTTTACCCCCCTTCCCGCCCAGACCAATTTTCAGCTTTCAGCGCTGTTGCACTTTGAATGATAATTGCGCGGTCATGCTACACTGTATCCAAATTACATTTTTATCATTTTGTTCCCACAAATAGAGCTTTCTTTTGGGGGTATTTGATCACCTCTACGGTTTTTATTTTTTGCGCTACAAATAAAAAAAGACCGAAAATTTTGAAAAAAAAAGTTTTCTCTGCTTCTGTCACAAAACTTTGTAAATAAGTACATTTTCTCCATTACAGAGGGGCACTGATGAGGCTGCACTGATGGGCACTGATGAGGCAGTACTGATTGGAACTGATAAGGTGGCACTGATGAGGTGGCACTGACAGGCACTTATATGCAGCACTGCTGGGCACTGAAAGGCGGCACAGATAAGCAGCACTGACAGGCACTGATAGGGGGCACAGTTATTCAGCACTGACGGGCAGTGATAAGCGGAACTAATGGGCACTTATAGGGGTAACTGATGGGCACTGATAGGTGGCACTGGTTGGCACTGGTAGGTGGCACTGCTAGAGGGCACTGTTAGGTTGTCATTTCCTGGTGGTCTAGGGTGGTATCTGAATTTGGCATCTGGTGGCATCCATGTTGGGCACTGTGCCCCTTACCTGGTGGTCTGGAATGGGCTCCCTGATCGGCTCCCTGGTGGTCCTGGTCGGCTCCCTGGTGGTCCCTGGGTGGACTCTCCCTGGTGGTCCATAGGTGGGCTCCCTGGTGGTCTAGGATGGCAATCCTAGGGGGGGCTGCGCTGATAAACAATCAGCGCAGTTCCCCCCCCGTCAGGAGAGCAGCCGATCGGCTCTCTCCTACTTGCATCTGCATACGCAAGTAGAGGAAAAGCCAATAAATGGCTCTTCCTGTTTACATGGTGACCAGCCGTGATTGGTCACGGCTGATCACATGGTAAAGAGCTTCCGATGGAAGCAGTTTACCGAGATCGGTAATGCGGTGGGTCAGAATGACACACCGCACCACCGATCACCACGATGCACGCCCCCGTGTGCGCGCAATCACGGGTTATCCTGAAGACATCATATGACGTCCAGTCGGGATAACGGAACCAATGCCCGGCGGTCATTTGTCTACAGGCCGGGCGGGAAGTGGTTAAGGTGATTGTAAAGTCTAATTTTTTCAGTTAAAAATAACAAACATGTTCTTGTGGTTGTGGTTTTGCACAGAGCAGCCCAGATCCTCCTTTTCTCTGGTCCCTCTTCAGTGCTCCTGGCCCCTCCCCCTGTTGCGTGCCCCACACAGCAAGCAGCTTGCTATGGGGGCACCCGAGCAGAGCCACAGCTCCCGGTGTCCATTCAGAAACGGAGTCATGGCCTGGCCCTGCCCCCTTTCTCTCCTCATTGGCTGGCCCAATGGCGCAGCACTGCTGTCTCAGCCAATGAGGAGGGAAGTACCGGGCAGCTGAGACACTCTTACAACATCGCTGGATCTAGAGGAACCTCAAGTAAGTATTAGAGGGCTGAGGGGGGCTGCTGCACACAGAAGACTTTTGATCTTAATACATAGAGTGCATTAAGATAAAAAAACCTTCTACCTTTACAACCACTTTAACCATTTGAGCTCTGGAAGATCTTACCCCCTTCATGACCAGGCCATTTTTAGCTATTCCCCACTGTGCTACTTTAACTGGAATTATGTGGTCATGCAACGATGACATTTTATATACTTTTTTCACACAAATAGAGATTTCTTTTGGTGGTATTTGCTCACCACTGGGTTTTTTTTGTTATTATTATATAAACGGAAAGAAAATTATATTTTCTACTTTCTGTTATAAAATATATCCAATAATGTCAGATTTCTTCAAAAATGTAGGTCAAAATGTATCCTGTTACATGTCTTTGATAAAAAAAATCCCAATAAGTGGATATTAATTGGTCTGTGTGAAAGTTATAGCTACAAACTATATTATTATATATAATTACCACCCAGTCTGAGGTATTTAGCAAGAGGCATGACAAGTTTTTGAAATTGTAATTTTTTCGAAAATAAAAAAATTAAAATGTTTTTTTTTTCACTTTTTTTTTTAAATTCACATACTGTCACTAGTGCACTACAGCATCATCATATGATATGGTGTGGTGGTGATCAGGGATACTGACTGATGACAGTATGTAAAAAATAAATAAATCAATTTTTAACATTTTTGTTTTTTTACATCCTGTCATCAGAGTAGTTCATTATCACCATAGTGACACTGTACTACTCTGAAGGGGGGGGGGGGGGTGATCAGGGATTTTCTTTTCTTTTTTTACACTGTTATTGCTTTTACAGTGATGATCACTGTATAAGCAATAGCTTTGGCTGTCATGAATGGGTTTCTCATTCATGAACAGCTTGCTTTTGATTGTGATCTGTGATTTGCTAAGCTAATGACATGTTACGGGTACCATGTGGTTACTGTGGGCCAGTCACAGAACACAACAGTACGCAAGCTGTCCGCGAATGGAAAGACTGTTTACATTGTTATTATGGGATCGCTATGACCAATTAAAGTGATCACATGATGCCCGGTTATCGGTAATTGGCAATAGTGTCCGGTAGACACAGCAGTCACAGTAGGGGCTCCTAAATTGCAGCAGACTCAATCACATGTATATATATATATGTATATACGTGTGACTGAACCTGCACATGCCGCCTGCCGCAGTAAATGCCGCAAGTGCTTCATCAATGGGGAGGATGCTGTGACTGCTGTACTTCACACAGTGAGCAGAAAGAAGTCCTCTACTGACACAGGAGTTGGTGAGAGGCTGTGTCAGGGGACATATAGGCGTATCTGTGTGCGCCAGTGCGCATCGGCGTGGACGTCCATGTTCATAGGCACCAAGCTGCTTATTTAACCACTTCAATACAGGGCACTTATACACCTTCCTGCCCAGACCAATTTCCAGATTTCAGCACTATCACATTTTGAATGACAATTGCGCGATCATACAACACTGTACACAAACAACATTTTTATCTTTTTTTCCCCACAAATAGAGCTTTCTTTTGGTGGTATTTGATCACCTCTGGGGTTTTTATTTTTTGCGCTACACATAAAAAAAAGACCGAAATTTTGGAAAAAAAAAAGGTTTTTCTTTCGTTTCTGTTACAAAACTTTGTAAATAAGTAAGTTTTCTCCTTCACTGATGGGCACTGTTGAGGCTGCACTGATGGGCACTGATGAGGAAGTACTGATTGGCACTGATGAGGTGGCACTGATGATGAGGCATTTATATGAAGCACTGATAAGCAGCACTGATATACAGCACTGATGTGCACTGATAGGTGGCACTGTTGGGCACTCATAGGCAGCACTGATGGGGATGGATGGGCACTCATAGGTGGCACTGATGGGCACTAATAGGTGGCACTGATGGGCACTCATAAGTTGGCACTGATATGTGGCATGTATAGGTGGCACTGGGCACTGATGGATGGCATTGATAGGCAGCACTGATCAGAGGTGCTGGCAGGTATCACTGATGGGCACAGAGTGCCATCCCTAATGGGCAATGATTGCCATTCCTGGTGGGCTCTAGTGGGCTTACCTGGTGGTCATGGGTGGGCATCCCTGGTGGTCCTGGGTGTGCATCCCTGCTGACCATGGGTAGGCATCCCTGGTGGTCATGGGTGGGCATCCCTGGTGGCCATGAGTGGGCTTCCTCGGGGGGCTGCACTGATAATCAGTGCAAATCCCCCCTGTCAGGAGAGCAGTCTCTGAGAACATCTGTCAGCGCGAGTAGAGGAAAAGCCCATACACGGCTTTTCCTGTTTACACTGTGATCAGCTGTGATTGTTCACAGCTGATCACGTGGTAAAGAGCCTCCATCAGAGGCTCTTTACCTCGATCAGAGATGCGGTGTGTCAGAGATGCGGGAGCGCGATCGAGGCTTATCCTGTTGGACGTCATATGACGCCCAGTCAGGTTAACTGAACAACTTTCCGGCCGTCATTCTGCTATATGGTGGATGGGAAGTGGTTAAAGGAAATTCTGGTGTGTGCTAATCTCTGGATGTTCTTCAGCTCTCCTATGACCCGTGTTCCTACTTTTTCTGACTGATCCGCCGTTGCTGACCCGGCTCATTCTTGGCCTTGCTTTGTGGATTTTGGACACCAACCTCGGCTTGCCTCTGACTATTCTCTCTCTGCTTCCCTGGTACTGACTTCAGCATGCTTTCTGAACACGCCGCTACCTCGCCATGTATGACCCTGGCTCACCTTGACTAGGTCTTTGTCCGTGGCAGTCACCTGCTACCAATATATCTGCACCCGTGCTTCTTTGAGCCCTGTACCTCTGTTGCCACATTCTGGGGTGCTTGGAACAGAGCCGCAAGGCAGTCAGTACATGCAGGGGAGGGATGGCAGCCTTAGGCCTGGGAGCAGTGGCAGCTGGTGGCTTTTTTTTGGGGAGGGCGGCAAACAACCACACCCCCCCGCGCGGCCTGCAGCACGGCACTACCCCCGTCTGCCGTTCGGTCTGGCATTTACCCCATCTAGGTGGCGGGCGGTAGATTGCGGGCAGAGGCTCCGGTGTCCTCAGCGTGGCAGTTGGCTGGCGACGGACTGGGACCAGGAGCTCCGCCGTCCTTTCCTCCATGGATCCGCTGTGCGTGCCCTCTCTCCTCCTCCTTCCTCTAGGCGTCCAATTGGATCGCCTAACGCTTTGGCCAACCGGGAAACGGGTCTCAGACGGGGAGGAGATTTAGTGTGAAAATAACGAATATTCATTCACTATTGTCACACAACTAGGTGGGCTCGGAGCGTCTTGTATGAAGATCAAGGGGGCGGACGCATGGCTAATGGATGGGTCGCCACTGCCTGGGGGGCAAGTCCAGTCAAGTGGCCCAATGAACCACCGAATCAGCTCACAATAATAGCAACAAAGGAGGTTTAACAGAAATAATACATCAATGCAGACTCACCAGTGCCCATCAATGCAGCCTCACCAGTACCTATCCAATGCAGAGAGAGGAGAGCCGCTGGATTACACAGAGCAGGGATCTCCTGCTTACCCTACCCGGCCGCTGTCATGTGAAGTTCTGCCTCCTGGACAGGCTCCTATTATAGACATCACCAGTGTGCGGTTTTCACTTCAACCAAATGGAATATTTTGGCAGATCACTGACATAAAATCCCAATTAAAATCCATTTAAATTCCAAGTTGTAACACTACAAAGTTTAGAAGATGTGGCAACCCACCCTATGCATGCTGCTGGCATTCATTCTGAAAGATACCACAATGCACCTCCATCGCAGCACAACTGTGTATTCCGCATTGCTTAAAATAGTTAATGCACCTTTCTTTTTTAACCACTTCAGCCCCGGAAAGATTTCACAGTTTAGGACCAGAGCACTTTTTGCAATTCGGCACTGCATCGCTTTAACTGACAATTGCGCGGTCATGCGACGTTGTACCCAAACAAAATTTGTGTCCTTTTTCCCCCTCAAATAGAGCTTTCTTTTGGTGGTATTTGATCCCCTCTGCGTCATTTCTGATTGCCACTATAAATAAAAAAAGAGTGACAATTTTGCAAAAAAAAAAAAAAATCTGTTTTTCTTACTTTTTGCTAAAATACAAATCTAAAAAAAATATAAAAAAAACGTTTTTTTTCATCAGTTTTGGCTGATTTATATTCTTCCTCATATTTTTGGTTAAAAAAAAATTTGCAATTGGCGTTTATTGATTGGTTTGCGCAAAAGTTGCCGCATTTACGGATGATGAGAATTCATTTCTGGGGTTTTTTTTTTTTTACTAGTAATGGCGGCGATCTGCGATTTTTAGCGGTACTGCGATATTGCAGCGGACATGTCGTAAAAAAAAATTGGTTTTTATACTCCTTCTTATATTTAGTCGGTTTTGACTACTTTTTTTTGCAAAAAAAATATAAAAAAAATCTAAACATAAAATCGTTTTTCATTCTTTTTGTCTAAAAAAAAAAAAAAACGTTTTAACAGTGAGAAAAAAATAAATATCACCGTTAGTCTTTACTGCGTCTCCCCTAGTTTATGGTGGTTTTCTTTCGAGATAAACTCCCCCTTTTTCCTGTGTTTAAAACAAACCCATGTTGCAGCGTACTGGCGCGTTAACAGTCAATTTCGCTACGTCACGGCTTAACGTTTTTCACG
>BLSH010088125.1:1680271-1734440 GCA_018402905.1 Glandirana rugosa | reverse complement strand
TGGGGTTTTTTATTTATTTTTTTACTAGTAATGGCGGCGATCTGCGATTTTTAGCGGTACTGCGATATTGCAGCGGACATTTCGGACCATTTTGACACTTTTTTGGGACCATTTGCATTTATACAGCGATCAATGCTATAAACATGCACTGATTACTGTATAAATGCCATTGGCAGTGAAGGGATTAACCTGGAGGGGGCGCTCTAAGGGTTAACTGTGTTCCCTAGGCGTGTTCTAACTGTATGGGGGCTGGGCTGGCAGAGGGAGGGGAGTGATCACAGCTTCCATATACAGCAAGCCTGTGATCACAGCCCTCCCCCCTCTGTCAGAACAGAGATCCGTGTTTACATACACGGACCTCCGTTCTCTCACTGCGGGGGGGGGCCATCGCGGGTAGCCGGCGGCGATCGAGTCCGCCCTACCCGCTCCCTGGCCCCCCCGGAACACAGTAATCGCGCCTCCGGCGGCGCGCACACGCTCACAATGCTGGTTATCGCGGTAACGAACCACTTTGCTGCGGTCACGCTGCGGTGGGCGGTCGGCAAGTGGCTAAGTAAGTAAGATGCTTTAACATAATGTACATTAACACGTGCAGCAATGAAAGGCCCTCAAACATTGTGTAATCACAAGATATCCTAGAAGTGCAGTTGTGTGATGCACAGACATGCAGTGCCTAAGGTAACTTATTTTAAAATGCATGGTGTACAAAAATTAAAAATAGGCGTTCACCAGCATCTGACAAATAGTCTGTTACTAGGTGGACTTTGTGATTTAATTCCTGGTTTATATGGATAAATAAGTCAAGCAGAAACAGTTATCTTTTCAGCATTGGGGCCATGCATAATGTATAATTTCTCATCTTCAGGATTCCTGTATGATCTGTATCTTTCAAAATGTCAATTTTGCTGCTTTTGCATGCCGCGTTTACCGGCATTTTGCCGCGTTCGCATCTAGGATCACTTTTAAATGGAAACGCCTGTAAACGAAATGCTCCTAGAAGCGAGTTACAAGCGGTTTGGCATTTCAAATGCCTCTGAACTGGCGTCTGAACCCATTTTTTTGCGTTCCAAAAAAAGCCTCTATACTCAACTGCCTGGAAACTACCTTAAATGACCCTGTGTACATGTACTGATAAGATAACTTAGAGGAGAGTTCAGGGGCAGCTGAAAAAATGCCCAAATGCCTCTAAACGTCCGTTTACCAGCAGCAGTGTAAATGAGGCCTACACCTCCTACCAACCACGGCTCGCAGCACAGTGACCAAGTTCTCACCAGCAGCACCAAGTCTCTAGTTATGATCAGGAGCTGGTGGGACAGACTCCTGATTACGTGGCTACTGTAACATCCAATTAAAGTACTGTGGTCACATACTTAAGACCTGTGGCTGGCAGGTGAGAACGGGATAAAGCAGACATGTTATTATTATGAAATTGGCAAACAGACATACCTACAAAAGCAGAGAGGGAAACTTTTCCTGATGCCTGCACCACCCCCTGCCAAAGTCTACTGGAACACCAACAATTCCAGGAATGTTGATCTCTATGGTCCCCCACAATTCTCAGTAGTTTCTCCTGCTGACCTCTACATTACTATTGTATCCTATAGTGATGTGAAGGCTAGCAAAGGAACCACTGAGTGCTGTGGGGGACCAAGGAGACTTAAGCCTCGTACACACGGGATGACAATCGTATACAACAGGTCGTACGAACGACCGTTGTATGCGAAATCGATCATTCATATGCGCGATTAGAACAGCCGACATACGACGGTCGTACAACGGGAATTGTATGAGCAAACTAGAAGACTTGGTCGTACCAACAAGCGGTCATATGACTGTTGTATCGTGTGTACAGAGAAGTTGGTACAAGTTGTATTGTGCAAAACACGCATGCACAGAAGTCAGGAACGGCTGGATGCTAATTACATGCGCCTGAACATTCTTTCTTTGGTCGTACGATCATGTAGTGCAGTCAGTACGCTACATACAACAGCCAACATACGATTTGAGATGATCGTCGTCCCGTGTGTACAAGGCTTTACACACCTGGAAGTGTCAGCTTTTCAAGAGACTTTAGCAGAGGATACACTGTACATGGCCCCAATGTTAAAAAAGTAACTGTTTCTGCAAACTTCCCCTTGGCCCAGCCTGGAGCCATTTATATTTGTGGTGCATATTAATGTACATAAATCTTAATCAAGGCAATAACAACCAACAGTAAGGTTTAGTAAGGATTCCTGATTGAAACTACTGTAAGCATTGTGACTTGGACAAATACCAGACGGATGCAGCTTTCCATTGTTTATTGCACATACAATGTTTATCATTTCCTCCTCTGTGATTTTGGATTTATCTTATCTGACCAAACTGGAAATTGTTGGAAGTGAAGTCTTTTAAGCATATCCGTGCAATTCTAATCTGTTTTTATTAGGCTACAGATAATAGAAAGATAGATCTGTCTGCCATAGGAGTATAAACGTCAAAAGACGTAAACATTGTAATAATAGAGATAAAGAAACATTGCAACCGTTTTTTACATATCCACACTTGGGCTTCATGTACACGGGATACTTTTTTAACCTCCCCTGAACGATTTTTTGACAGCTAGAAGCTGACGCTTAAAACGGGAGTTTGGCCGCGTTTTGCTGCATTCTCGTCTAGGAGCGTTGCTAAACGTGAGTTACCTTGTTCAGCAGCTGTTACAGGCATTTGGTGTTTCAAAAGCCTCTGAACACATTTTTTTTGGGTTCCAAAAACTGCTTCTAAACTCAACTGCCTAGAAACGACTATGAACGACCCTGTGTAAATATACTGATAAGATAACATAGAGGAGAGTTCAGGGGCAGCTGAAAAAAATGCCCAACTGCTCCCAAACGTCCGTTTACCAGCAGCAGTGTACATGAGGCTACACCATCTACAAGTCTTTTAACGCCTTAATTAAATATTGCATGTCAACGCTGCGGCATCCTATCTGTATCATACATTTTCAGAGAAGACGGGTCGATTGTTATGGCTTTGCAAAGGGGTTACCAAAAAAAGGCCCTAACTTGTACATAAATAGGCTAATCTCCTTTACTCAGAGTGAGGGTGGGGGTAGTAGTCTAGAATGGAGAAGAAAAGGTGAAAAAGAAAGGGGCTTTTCCGCAGGGCCTCACATTCTTATTATGAATACTGGATTCATGGGTCAAGTGTATCCATGTAAACTGTAACTTGATGTTAGACTTATAAGACTATCTTCTTTTGGATAAAGTTGATTTGGATAAGGTTGAGAGAAATAGGTGTTTTATTTTAGTTAAAGTGTTAAGACAGTGGTTCTCAACTCCTGTCCTCAGGATCCACGAACAGGCCAGATTTTAAGTATTACCTTGGGGAGATGCAGACTAGAATACTGCAATCATTGAGCAGCAAATGATATCACCTGTGATGCATTTCAGTTATCCTGCAAACCTGGCCTGTTAGTGGGTCCTGAAGATCGGAGTTGAGAACCACTGTGTTAAGAGCTTTTCAGAAAAAATGAAAACTTCTGTACAGCCTCCCTACTCCCCTGGTCCTAGGGTTGCCACCTCATCCCTTTAATCCAGGACACATATGAATTATTATATTCCACTGGTATCTGGTAAGAGTTTAGCCCTTCCATTTCCAGAAGGAGAATTTTTCATTCTACTATGAACATTGTGTAATACCACTCTGATCAAGTCTAAGGACATACAGTTTCGGTACCCTTGATGGTACATACTTGCTATAGTTTTTGTGTATTTGGACATATTTTTTAGAATTTTTGGCGCTGCCATTATATTGAATTACATATGAATTACACAGGTTCTGTGGCTGACTAAGGTGGCAATTAAACCCACTTGGTGCCTCATTTGCATTAAATTAGTCTCAGAACCTGTGTAATTCATATGTGTCCTGGATTAAAGGGATGATGTGGCAACCCTACCTGGTCCCTGCTGTACTTACCTCCGTGGATGCTGAGCTGTCAATGCCCATTGCCCATACAGCCGCTGCAGCAGTCCCCGCTCTTCTCCCTCTTCTCTCTGCAGCACTCCCAGGACAGATCAGGTTGATTCTGATTGGTCCGAGCCGGCACCGAGCATCTCTCTGATCTGTCCTGGAAGTGCAGGAAGAAGAAATTTGAAATCCCTGGACCGCTGCACCGTCTGCATGGACACTGACAGCTCAGCACCCACAGATGTAGGTAAAGCATGGATCGGAAGGGGGTAGGGAGGATTTAAAAGGAGGCAAAGGCGAACAGATACTTTAAGATTACATACGTGAACAGATTTTTTTTTTCTTTTAAACCAGATCTTAGTGTCTCTTAAAATTCCTTTTGCATACCTGCAACTATATTCATCTCTACTACTTTGCTGGCCATCTGTGTTAACAAGGCATATACACGCTCCTTCAATAAACATGAAACACACAAAAGACAAGCGCTAGGCTAATTCAATTTGACAACGTGCTAAGATGAAAACTATTTTTTTTTTCTCTAACACAAAATGTTGCTGATGTCAGACAAGAAGGCCAAATCATTTACAATATGTTGTCGTTGCGAGCTTAGAAGAACAAGGCCCCTTACCTTGATTATTTCAGGATCACAGTACAGGAACGCCCTCCACCTGTCAGTGTGCCACATTAACAGGAAAAGGGATCCCTCTCTGCATGCTCCAAATACACAGGCGTGGTGGTACCAGACGTTCTAAGCTACATACATGGTAAGAGTTCCTTTAGCAACAAATAAAACAGACTTTCTCTTTCCGTATGTCACTATCAGGCGTACCCAATACACTATAATCACACAACCAAACATAGCTAAATAGGGATTATCTCTGCAAACAATAAAACGCCTATTTCTAATTATGTTTACATACTGGCAATCATATATTTAGCAACATATGATGACGGTGAAAAAATTGAACTTTTTAAACCTAGCTCCATTGCTTCTCATTTTTTTTTCTTTAATCTGTATTTGCAAGCCTCAGTTCCCATAATTGTCCCTTACCTGTGTGTGAGTGTGCTGATCCTTTCCAGGTGTACAGGTGATTTGTGTGTGAGCTCAGCTATGTGAATGTGTGCATACAGTATGCATAGCACTGAGTCACTGCACAGCACTCCGCCCCTTGGCAGGCACACCTCTTACAAATATAAAATGCTATTAACTTTCTAGGCACCAGCTGAGTTCTCAGGAGTCCTACAGCCCCAGAAACGTTCAACAGGCCTTCATGTTCTGAGAAGTTTCTGGTACATCAGTTCTATGAATCTGTTCATTGTATACACGCTTTAAAGTTCAATATGCATTCATATTATAATTTTGTTCAACACTTTCAAGGATCATGCATTTGATATCTGATAAAAGCCCAAGTTCATCGAATTATGACTCTTCAAATTTCGGTGGACTTTGGTAAACTAAAGCCTCGTACACACGGTTTGAAGGTCGTACGACTAGGGTTGCCACATCATCGATTTAATCAAGGACACATATGAATTACACAGGTTCTGAGGCTAATTTAACCACTTGCCGACCATCAACCGCAGGTTGACGGCGACAAAGTGGCTCGATATCGCAAACCGCCGTCTTACGACGGCGGCTGCGAGGTCGTGCACTGTGAGCGCACGTGCGCCGCCAGAGGTGCGCCCACGCGCTCATTGTGTTCGGGGGGGCCAGGTAGAGTTGCCACCTCATCCTTTAAACCCGAACACATATTAATTACACAGGTTCTGTGGCTGATTAAGGTGGTAATTAAACTCACTTGGTGCCTTATCTCTATTATATTAGCCTCAGAACCTGTGTAATTTATATGTGTTCAGGTTTAAAGGGATGAGGTGGCAACCCTAGGGCCAGGGAGCGGGTGCGGCGGACCCGCGATGCCCCCCGCACTGAAAGAACGGAGGTCCGTGTATGTAAACACGGACCTCCGTTCTGTGAAAGGGGGAAGGGCTGTGATCACAGCCTTCCTCTACATGGAAGCTGTGATCACTTCCCTTCCCCTGCTAGGGCAGCCCACACACAGTTAGAACACGCCCAGGGAACACAGTTAACCCTTAGAGCGCCCCCTGCAGGTTAACCCCTTCACTGCCAATGGCATTTACACAGTAATCAGTGCATTTTTATAGCACTGATCGCTGTATAAATGCCAATGGTCCCAAAAAAGTGTCAAAATGGTCCGACATGTCTGCCCCAATATCGCAGTACCGCAAAAAATCGCAGATCGCCGCCATTACTAGTAAAAAATAAAAAAAAAATTAAAACCCCAGAAATGAATTCTCATCATCCGTAAACGCGGCCACTTTTGCGCAAACCAATCAATAAACGCCAATTGCGATTTTTTTTTTTATCACAAATATGAGGAAGAACATAAATCGGCCAAAACCGATGGAAAAAAAATGTTTTTTTGTATTTTTTTTTGTATTTGTATTTTAGCAAAAAGTAAGAAATTTGGTTTTTTTTGCAAAATTGTCGCTCTTCTTTTGTCTATAGCGGCGGTCAGAAATGCCGCAGCGATGATCAAATACCACCAAAAGAAAGCTCTATTTGTGGGAAAAAAAGGACACAAATTTCGTTTGGGTACAACGTCGCACGACAGCGCAATTGTCAGTTAAAGCAACGCAGTGCCGAATCGCAAAAAGTGCTCTGGTCCTAAAGTGTGAAATCCTTCCGGGGCTGAAGTGGTTAATGCAGATAAGGCACCAAGTGAGTTTAATTACCACCTTAATCAGCCACAGAACCTGTGTACTTAATATGTGTCCTGGATTAAAGGGATGATGTGGCAACCCTACGTACGACCGAACGGACTAAATCGTATGTTGGATCATGTAACTTGCGTACTGATATGCACTACACGATCGTACGACCAAGCCGAACGTAGTGACGTGTTATGAGCGTATAAAGAGAAAGTTCGGGTGCATGTAATTAGCGCCCGGCCATTCCTGACTTCTGAGCATGCGTGTTTTGCACAGTACAACTTGTTGGACCAACTTCTCTGTACACACGATACAACGGTCGTATGAGCGCTTGTTGGTACTACCAAAGTTTTATAGTTTGCTCATACAACTCCTGTTGTACGACCGTCATACGTAGGCTGTTCTAACCGCGCGTACCAATGGTCGGATGATCATACAATGAGCGGTAGTATGATCGTTTGCATAAGACCATCGAACTGTGTGTACGAGGCTTAAATCATCTACGAGCTTCTTCTGTCTCTGAGGGACATCGATGGCAAAATCAGGTTTTTGCTTTCTTTTTTTACTAAAACAAAAGTAAAGCTTATTAACAGAGTTTCGCTTAACCTCCTGCATAAAAAAAGAAATAACATTTTGAAATATTTTGACTCACTGATGTTTCATAAAATGCCGCTACGCAGGGCTTGTATAGTTTTAATATATACACGATATTACCAAAAGTATTGGGACACCTGCCTTTACACACACATGAACTTTAATGGCATCCCAGTCTTAGTTTCGTAGGGTTCAATATTGAGATGGCCCACCCTTTGCAGCTATAACAGCTTCAACCCTTCTGGGAAGGCTGTCCACAAGGTTTAGGAGTGTGTCTATGGGAATGTTTGACCATTCTTTCCGAAGCGCAGCACACAGGCACTGCTCCAGAATGTAAATGGAGCTGCCCATGCGCCTCTCAGTGTACATTCTACAAAAGATTGTGAACAGGCATGTATTTTTATTTTATTACAGAAAGTACATTTCACATCTCTTCTGCAATAAATAATATTCAATATTGAGTTGGCCCACCTTTGCAGCTATAATAGCTTTAACCCTTCTGGGAAGGCTGTCCACAAAATTTAGGAGCGTGTCTATGGGAATGTCTGACCATTCTTCCCGAAGCGCATTTGTGAGGTCAAGCACTGATGTTGGATGAGAAGGCCTGGCTTGCAGTCTCCGCTCTAATTCATTCCAAAGGTGTTCTATCGGGTTGAGATCAGGACTCTGTTCAGGCCAATCAAGTTCATCCACCCCAAACTTGCTCATCCATGTCTTTATGGACTTTGCTTTGTGCACTGGTACGCAATCATGTTGGAACAGGAAGGGGCCATCCCCAAACAGTTCCCACAAAGTTGGGAGCATGAAATTGTCCAAAATATTTTGGTATGCTGAAGCCTTAAGAGTTTCCCCTCACTGGAACTAAGGGGCCAAGTCCAACCCCTGCAAAACAACCCCACACCATAATCCCCCCTCCACCAAATGATTTGGACCAATGAACAAAGCGAGGTCCTTAAAGACATGGATAAGAGAGTTTGGGGTGGAGGAACTTGATTGACCTGCACAGAGTCCTGGCCTCAACCTGATAGAACACCTTTGGGATGAATCAGTGGAGACTGCAAGCCAGTCTTTCTCATCCAACATCAGTGCCTGACCTCACAAATGCGCTTCTGGAAGAATGGTCAAACATTCCCATAGACACTCCTAAACCTTGTGGACAGCCTTCCCAGAAGAGTTGAAGCTGTTATAGCTGCAAAGGTGGGCCAACTCAATATTAAATATTATCTATTGCAGAAGAGATGTGAAATGTATTTTCTGCAATAAAATAAAAATACATGCCTGTTCACAATCTTTTGTAGAATTTACACTGAGAGGCGCATGTGCAGCTTTATTTACATTCTGGAGCAATGCCTGTGTGCTGGAATGGCAGCATTCCTGCCGGCATTGGCATCTTATCAATGGCTTCTTCCGTGTGCTGGTCTTCAGCTATCTTGATTGGCTGGAGCGGCATGACGTCATTCATGCACAGGAAGGAAGTCATCCGGGGTCAACCAATCAAGACTGAAGACAGCTGAAGACCAGCACTCGGAAGAAGCCAGGGAGAAGATGTCGGCAAGGGACCTGGCAAGCATCTGACCATTGATGAAAAGGTAAGTATAGTGGAGTTTAATTCTGCTTTAACTGTTTCCGAAACAATTACATTAAAGGCATGCTTTTGGTGATAACAGTCATAGCTACTAGCGTGCTTATATCAGATCTCAACCAAACTCTCAAGCTATCAAGTTGTAGCTGATCACATGTGCTGCACAATGGCAACTGCAGATCAAAAATAGGCTAAGATGGCGGCTTCCTTGGCTAAATGATAGTAGGGATTAGTCCTGCTTTAAGGCAAGGCAATGGACCCAAAACTGACCTTTTTTTTTTTTTTTTTTTTTTTAATGAAGTGTACTATAGGTTTGTGCATTGTCATACAGCAGTGTCACTGCACATTACCATAATACATAGTAATAATAATAATAAACTTTATTTTATATAGCGCCTTTAAAGGTGGCTTCTCAAAGCGCTTTACAAGGAAAGCACAAGAAATACACAGGATAACAGGAGATACACAGGATAGCAGGAGATACACAGGATAGCATAACTTAAGGGCTAAAGGGACAATTGAGGCTGGGTTCACGCCATTGCGTATTGGCTGCGGGTTCTCCGCATCCAATTCGCAATAGCAGGAGATTTTGACCGGCTCCGGTTCACATATCTCCGCAGCAGGTCCGGTGCGTTTTTCACAAAAACGCTGCGCAACTTTTGGTCCGTTTCAGGTCCGAATTCAGCCCAAAATTCGGGCTGAAATCGGACCTGAAATGGTGAACCAGGACGCACCGGACCCCTGCTGTGAGCCGCATGCGGTTCATATGTGAACCCAGCCTTAGTGAAAGCTTGTCTAAAGAAAAAAAAGTTTTTAGATGTGATTTGAATGAGTTTAGAGAAGATGACTCTCTGACATTCTTAGGAAGCGAATTCCATAGCTTTGGAGCATAGCAGGAGAAGGCTCTGTCCCCCATTGAGTGTAGGTGAGTAGGGGGGACACACAGTAGACCAGAATTTGAGGAGCAGAAGTTACGAGGTGGGGAGTGAAGCCAATCTAATACTTGATGCTCATCAGGATTTTTTTTTTTTTCAAATTACTTGCTGCCGGGGAGCTGCACGCCAAACTGTACACACAATAAAACACCAGCAGGCCTAATAAAATAAATTATTTTTTATCTATATTATTATATTATCAGGAGCTCTGAACTCTGCAGTGATTTACTAGATTGAGGTATCTGATGTTGAAGTCTTGGAGGCTGCTCTCAATCAACAGGGGTATGCCGAAGGACCCCCAGAGGAAGACACTAGAGCTTTAGAAGGATGAGAGTGCCATGCTAGTTTGGAAGTTAATTCCACATAAAATTCAACTAGTCTTGGTGGTTCAACATAGGAGGAAATTGAAGAATTTCAGTCCTTGACTCCTGGCAGAGTGATCATGTACAGAAATTCACGGGTGCCCAAAATGGACAGCCAATAATAATAAAAAATTTCAGGCCAAACAATTGTTTTTATTAACAACACATAGTTTAGTATGTATTGAGATTATTGCACAGTCTCTACTTAATTGCATTAACAGATAGTAATGTGTGAGTATAATATGGTACTCATATGCAGAGTCCTCTATACAGGTTGTAACAGTAACAACTACAGAGATAGTGAACATGCTAAAATGACTAGGTGGATTTGTAGTTACTGTCAGCAGATAATAGCTAGTCCTGCAAGCAGCCTACTAATACTTACCCCCAAGGTATACTAACATGTCATTATTGCTCTCGTAATACTATGTTTACCACAATATATGCAACTTGAAAACAGCTTTATACTCTTCAAAAGACAGGAACCAAAGCAGAACTAAAATCTAACAATTCACCTTTTAAAACATATATTTTCAGCAATTTTTCTTATTAGAGTTTTACTGGTTATATATATTAGGAGCGTAGCTTAACAGGCAATGAAAGCCTTTAATTAAATAAAGTTCCCCCAGAGAGTATTTCTTGCATTAAAAAGACCCTGTCATCTTATTCATGCATGGCAAATTGACAGAATCTTAAAGCCCCCCTCAACCTCCTTATACTCGCCTTTGTTATGCTTTAATGCTGCTCCTTCTCTATGCTGGGAAGATCACTATTTGAAGCTGGAGGCTGATAGACTGGAGGCTATATAAGGCATTACATTTAAAGTAAAAGGTACCAGTATTGTGCATTATATTTAAAATGATGATATCCGTGCAAAAAAGTCTCAGCCTTTAGTGCTACTTTAATATAAAATATTTATACCCCCCTTCCATCCTTCATGGAGCGTCTGACTCTCAGGTAAAATACCCTGTATAACCTACTTCTGGGTATATAGTATTTACTATCATATGTTTGATATACGTCTGGAGGAAAAGAGATTTCATCTCCAAATACGGAAAGGTTTCTTCACAGTAAGAGCTGTGAAAATGTGGAATAGACTCCCTCAAGAGCTGGTTCTGGTTAGGTCAATATATTGCTTTAAAAAAGGACTGGATTCTTTTGTAAATGTACATAATATAACTGGCTACAAACATATATAGGCAAAGTTGATCCAGGGAATATCTGATTGCCTATCGGGGTATCAGGAAGAATTTACTTGGTTGAATTAGATGGACTTGGTGGACATGGTGTCTTTTTTTCAACCTGATTAACTATACAACTATATATATAAGATATATCTATCTATATACAGTTAGGTCCATATACTGTATATTTGGACACAGGCACAATTTTAGTTTTTTTCAGGTATTTACCAAAACATATTCAAGCTATAGTTATATAATGGATATGGGCTGACTGTCAGGTTTAATTTGAGGGTATGTACATCCAATTGGAGGAAGGGTTTAGAAATTACAGCTCTTAAAAATAGCCATCGCCCATTTTTCAAGAGACCAAAAGAAATTGGGTAATTGAATCACAAGCTGTTTCTCCTTCGTTATTTCTTCATCAATTAAGCGGGTAAAAGGTCTGGAGTTGATTCTAATGCTAGCCATACACTATACAAAAAATCAGCCGAAAATCGGTCATTTGGACAGTTCGTTCGTTTTTAAGCCAGTTAATGGGCACAAATCGGTAATCGGTTGGGACGTTTTTGAGCCAAAAAAAACGAAGGACAAGTTTGGAAATTTTTGGCCGAATGAATGATAAATCGAAAGGTTAATGTGTTTCCCGTCCAAACTGTTTGCACTAGGTATATGTGAAAAAACAAATAAAAAGCAGATTCAAGTATGTCCTATGAACGATTTATCAGTCATTACGTGATGTCACTATCGTTTGCTCTCACAGCCGATTGTTCATTTTTCAAAAATGGGTTCGGCCAATTTTACGTATAGTGTATGACCAGCATAAGTGCGGTATTTGCATTTGGATTCTATTGCTGTGAACCTACATCATGCATTCAAAGGATCTGTCCATGCAAGTGAAACAGGCCATTGTAAAGGCTTCAAAAAGGGAACAAATCTATAGAGATAGCAACAACATTAGGAGTGGCCAAATCAACAGTTTGGTACATTCTGAGGAAAGAAGAATGCACTGGTGAGCTCAGCAACATAAAATGGCCTAAACATCCATGGAAGACAACAGTGGTGGATGATCGCAGTATCCTCTCTATGGTAAAGAAAAAGCCATTCACAACATCCAGACAAATGAAGGACACTCTCCAGGAGGTGTCAAAGTCTGCAATCAAGAGAAGGCTTCACAAGAGCAAATACAGAGGGTTCACCACAAGATGCAAACCATTCATAAGCCTGAAGAATAGAAAAGCCTGATTAGACTTTGCCAAAAAAAATCAAAAACAAGCCAGACCAGTTCTGCGAAAGCATTCTTTGGGTGGATGAACATGGAAAATTGTATCAAATACTTACCGTAATTTTCCTTTCCTGACACCAAACCATGGGAGCATACTAGTGATAGAGCCCAAGGTTCTGTCCTGGGACCAATCCTATTAAATTTATTCATAAACGATTTGGAGGACAGAGTGACCAGCTCAATCTCAATATTTGCGGATGATGCCAAGCTAAGCAGGGCAATAAATTCTCCACAGGATGTGGAAACCTTGCAAGAAGATCTGAATAAATTAATGGGGTGGGCAGACAAGTGGGAAATGAGATTTAACGCAGAAAAATGTAAGATAATGCATTTGTGTACCAAGAACATGAACTCAAACTACTCACTAGGGGGAGAGCCTCTGGGGGAATCTAGGATGGAAAAAGACCTAGGGGTCCTAGTAGAGAACAGGCTCGGCAGTGGAATGCAATACCAAGCTGCTGCAAGCAAAGCTAACAAAGTGTTGGCATGCATCAAGAAAGGGATCAACTCCAGGGATAAATCAATAATTCTCCCACAATACAAGTTTCTGGTGAGACCGCACCTGGAATATGCCGTCTAGTTCTGGGCACCAGTCCTCAGGAAGGATGCCCTGGTATTGGAAAGGGTTCAGAGAAGGGCAACAAAGCTAATTAAGGGATTGGAGGACCTTCGTTATGAGGAAAGATTACAAGCACTGAACTTATTCTCTCTGGAGAAAAGATGCTTGAAAGGGGATATGATTTCAATGTACAAATACTGTACTGGTGACCCCACTATAGGGACAAAACTATTCAGCGCAAGGGAGCACACAAAGACACGTGGCCATTCACTAAAAATAGAAGAAAGGAGGTTTAACCTTAAAATGCATAGAGGTTTCTTTATGGTAAGAGCAGTGAGAATATGGAATTCTCTTCCACAAGCAGTAGTTTCTGCTGGGAGTATAGATAATTTCAAAAAACTATTAGATGCACACCTAAGGGACCACAACATTGGGGGATATACAATGTAAATACTGACATAAAAAACACACACATAGGTTGGACTTGATGGACTTGTGTCTTTTTTCAACCTCACTGACTATGTAACTATGTAACTATATCTAGTTCATGCAGGTTTCCTGAGTGCTCTTCTTGGAAGTTGGACAAAGCCCAAATGCCAGACTGGTGGAAGGGTGTCGCTACTTTCGGGAACAAAGTGGTCGACTGGCCTTAATTCGACTCAGTCTGGAAAGAATCTTATATGCTGCTCTGAGGCTCCCAGGGCTTGAAGGTCTGACACTCTCCATCCAGAGGTAATCACTGTTAGAAACACCGCTTTATATGTTATGTCCCAAAAGGAACAGTCCCCTGTTAGAGCAAAGGGATGGGCCGATAGAAAGGTTAGGAGAACTGACAGATCCCATTGGGGGAACACTCTTCTATTCAGTGGGCGAATTCTGAAGACTGCTTTTAAGAATGGTCTCATTAGCGGTTCCTCAGCCCATCTGATTTTAGTTATCGCTGAAATGGCCGAGACTTGTACCTTTAGTGAGCTAAGGCTAAGACCCATGTTCAGACCTGATTGGAGGAAGTCTAATACTGCTGATAGCAGTGGTGCTGCAGGATTTAGGTTTCTTTCAGCCAACAGCCGATCAAATTTGTCCCAGATCTTGGCATAGACTTTATTCATAGTGAGTTTTCTGGCTCTCAGCAAGGTGGAACTAACTTCAGAGGAGCATCCTAGGCTTTCCAGCCTCCCCTTCTCAAAAGCCATGCCCGAAGTTCCAGACTGCATATGTTCGGGTGCAGGAACTTGCCCTGCACCAGTAGATGTGGGAATACTGGTAGGGGGATTGGATGCTGCTTGCTGAGGTGTATCGCCAAGGGGAACCAAGGCCTTTGTGGCCAGAAGGGAAGGATGGCTATAACTGTCACATGTTCCTTCAATAGTCTCAGGAGGAACCTCATAATCAAAGATGTTGGCCAGGGTGCCTCTAGCACATCTGTTCCCTGCGCCTGGGGATGCAGAAATCTGGACAGGAATCTCTTGAGCTTGCAGTTGTTGTGGTATGCAAAGAGGTTGATCTGAGGTAGGCCCCACTTGTGGACCAGTTGAAAAAACACTTTGGGGTGCAAGGCCCACTCCGTATGATTCAGGAACTGTCGTGACAGGAGATCCGCCTGTATATTCAACCTCCCAGGGAGCTAGACCGAGAATGTAGGTAAACTTCCGCCCAAGCCATTATGGGTTCTACTTCCATCATCAGTGGGCTGTTGCGAGTTCCCCCTTGGTGTTGAATATAGGCCACTGCTGCCCTGTTGTCCATCTGCAAAGTCACTGGACGATTCTTGATCTTGTGGCGCAGAGCCCGAAGGGCCAGAAAGGCTGCTCGTAACTGCGGCACATTGGAGACCCTTCCCTTTTGCGTGAAGTTCCACCTGCCCTGGACCGCCTGACCTTCGCAGTGTGCTCCCCAACTTGATTCGCTTGCGTCGGTCGTAACAATGGTCCGGCTCAATGGACCTAAGGGCTGTGATTTCTTCAGAGACTCTTTTTTCAACCACCATTACAGGCTCCTTTTCATAGCAAACAACATTGTTATTAACTGTGCCAAGTTCTGCTTCCTCCATTGTGCCAGGAAGCCCAGCTGATACTGCCGGAGATGCCAGTGGGCCGGAGATGCCAGTGGGCCTATGGAATCATTGGGATGCGTGATGATATGGTGGCTAGAAAACTGAGTCACTGAGAGACCGACAGATGGTTGGTAGTTGCTGCTGCGAGAATTCTTCTCCTGATCATCTCCCCCTTCTTTGCCGGAATAGAGAGAGATGCTTTCCTCGTGTCGAAAAGCGCTCCCAGATAAACCAGTTGTTGGGTCGGATTGAGCTAGCTCTTCTTGCAGTTGATGATCCACCTATACTTCTGCAATGTGTGGATGAGGTCCTCCTTGTGTGACAGCAACTCTTGCCGGTCTCTGGCTAGTGGGACGATATCGTCCAGCTAGTGGTGGACTCAAATTCCTTGTATCCTGAGTGGGATTAGGATGAAAATGAGGACTTTTGTGAAAGTGCTCAGAGATGTGCAAAGGCCAAAGGGTAGGCTGGTAAACTGTAGATGTGTCTGACCTATTGCAAATCTGAGATACTTTTGGAAGGCATGCGAGATTGGAATATGGAGGTATGCGTCCTGCAGATCTAGAGAGAGCATCCAATCGCCGAGTGGTATGGTTTGAATGATGGTATTGATAGATCCCATTTTGAATTTTTCTAGATGAACAAAACGATCAAGTCCTTTCAAGTCGATGACTGGGCGCCACCCTCCATCCTTCTTGTGGACCATGAATAGGGTTGAATAATATCCTCATTTCTGAAGCGGAGACTGGTGTTACTGTCTGCTGTACTTGGAGAGACTGAACATATTGCCGTAGGACATCTGTTTTCTGCTGTGACTCTGGAATCCTGGTGGGTAAGAAATGACCTGGAGGAGGAGTGATTAGGAACCTCCGGGAATGGCTTTGGGTGATTGTGGTCTTCACCCAAGAATCTGCACAATCTTTTGCCCAGATGTCCGCAAAGTGTGCCAGCCTGGCTCCCAATGAGAGCATCTGGAAATGCACACTGTCAAAAAGACTTACTGGGATCTTGCGGGGCACTTGGCGTCTTCTGCTTGTGAGCCCTAAGGAAAGTTGCTTGTGTCCCTTTCCAGCCGGCCCCCTAGGCCCTGGGCTGCTGGGAAAATCTCGAGTCCCTGGTTCTCGAGGAATGTAACCCACTGCAAAAAGGCCTAGACCTCCGCTGCTTCTTATTTTGTGGGTGCTATCCAGACTCCCCCCCCCCCCCCGATACTCTCGAGATGGCTATGTCCATCTTGGAACCAAACAGGAACTTGCCGTTGAAAGGTGTCTTACAGGACTGCTTGGAGGAAGAGTCCACTGATCAAGGTTTTAACCACAGGGCCCTTTTTGTCGTGACTGTGTGTAACATAGCTCTCGCAGAACATTTGACGTGACTATTGCTGCCTCGTCCATAAAATCAGCCGGCATCTTCAGCTTGTCTAGAGCGCAAATGATATCTTCCCTTGGCACCCCTTCCTTCACTGCTGTCTTGATGTTTTGAATCCAGACTTTTAGGGCAGTCGCCACTGATGTGAGGGCCACTGCTGGACGGCAGGCTGCTCCAGCTGGCTATCTTTAGATCCAGGTCTATTCAAGTAGCGGCTGGTGAAATTTTAGGATGCGGGGGCCAGACCCCACCCTTCCTTTTTGACCCCTCACACTTTTTATAAGCCCCACCCCTTATAGATTTCACCCATTGTGTCAGGAGTATACAGCCCAGGATCACCAGATAGGAGTATACAGCTTTACCAGATAGGAGTATACAGCATCACCAAATAGGAGTATATACAGCATCACCAGATAGGAGTATATACAACATCACCAGATAGGAGTATATACAGCATCACCAGATAGAATATATACAGCATCACCAGATATGAGTATATACAGCATCACAGATAGGGGTACACAGCAGCATCAGCAGATAGGGGTATATACAGCATCAGCAGGTTGGAGTATACAGCATCACAGAGGTATATATACAGCATCAGCAGGTAGGAGTATACAGCATTACAGATAGGGGTATATTCAGCATCAGCAGGTAGGAGTATACAGCATCACAGATAGGGGTATATACAGAATCAGCAGGTAGGAGTATACAGCATCACAGATAGGGGTATATACAGCATCACCAGGTAGGGGTATACAGCATCAGCTGATAGAGTATACAGCCCCCCCAGCACTGACAGAAGGTCATCCCCAGCAGATTTCCCCAGGGTAGATGAGACATCAAAGTCCCGCACTTACCCCATCTAGGAAGTGGGCAGGGTGGGCGCCGTGTGGTGTCTGGCGAGCGGGAGCTAAACCCCCTCCTCCTCTGAGAAAGGCATCCAATAGGATCGCCTGACCATACAGCCAATCAGGAAACATCCCGATTGGCTGAGAGGCGATTCAGTGTTAGAAAAGCAAATATTTGTTTGCTTTTGTAACACACGTCAGTGGCCTTGCTATGCATGAATCTATCCATTAGCATAAGGCAATGGCGGGGATAGAGGGGGCGGAGCCAGTGCGCCCTTAATGGACGGGCCATCCCTGGTCTATTCTCCTATCCATCATGTCTTTAAAGGAGGTTGCGTCCTCCATAGGGAGAGTCACGTTCTTCGCAAGGCGGACTACTGCCGCATCGACCGTAGGTGGTGAGTCAAGTAATGTCCCCTCAGTCTCTTGTAGGGGGCATCCGATTGAGGGAAAACCTTTTTTCGGTTTTCTTCCACTCCTGCTTTATGACATCTTTGATCTCGTCCATGAATGTAAAATAGACGTGGCATTTTCTGTAGAAAAGGGAAGTAGGATTTAGCCTTCTTTGGCACCTCCTCTTCTTCCCATGTGATCACCTGTTTTACTGCCTGAATGAAAGGCTCTACCAGCGAAAAGCTGAAGCTAAGCTGGTCCGGCTCCTCCTCTGACAAGCAGGAACTATCCTTCTCTGTAGGCTGCCCAGACTGTAATGATGCCGCACTGGGCAGGGTCACACTACTTGCTGAAGTCCCAGACTGGTCTTCCAATGGGGCCTCTTGAGCAGGTGACTGGATTGCTGGGATCAGCGAAGTAAATTCAGGCAGGGACTCACGCACTACTTTTTTTAGTAGTGATGAAACTTGCGCAGTCTCTTATTCTCTGTCTAGTGCAAATTCTTCAAGGCAGTCTTTGCAAACCAGTTTGTTGGATAGTGGGACTGTGCCACAGGCCCAGCATGACTTACTGCTGGGACGCTTGCTTTGCTCCGGAGAAGAGGTGGTGTGACGTCTCTTTTTAGATTTTTTCATAGATTTATACATAGAGCGGGAGTGCCATCTGGAGCTATGCTCCTTTGAAGGACGCCTGTCCTCTCTTGACCTTGACCTCCGAGAGAACGTGAGCGGGCGGGGCTGAAAAAAGTCAAAGTAAACCGCATCAGAGGGCACTCTTTTAAGGACTCCTGAAAACTTACCAATTGATGGTCCCCCTACCTTAAGCATTGAGGGTCTTGCATAAGTGGTGACTGACACACAATAGCAGAGACACGAGGACAGCCAGTGGGAAACAGAAATAGCTGAAACTGAGAGAAGGTAGGTAGTAGTGATCCCCTATCATGCACTACCCTAATTCCCACCACCTCCCTCTCTGTCTTCCTGTTCACCCCCTTTTTTTTTTTTTAAATCAGGACCTAAAGAAATTACAAGCCTTTTCCCAACAGAATGACTTTTTTTTTTAAAATAAAAAAATTCCTACCAGCAGAGGGCGCCACGGAAGCTTGCCGGGAGAGACCAATATAACTGCAGGGTAGGAGCTCCTCCTCTTGTTTGGGGGCAAAATCGTAACATTTGCCCTTTTCCAAGATGGCGCCCAGAGCCTCCGTCTGCCGGTGCGCATGTGCGAACCGGGCACGACCCAATTACATCAGGCACCCAGGCCGGTAAAAACAGCATCTGCAGGCCGCCCCATGCCTATAGGGAGGTCGGGACGCCAGCTGTACGGAGTGGCCCGCTACACTGCGACTTATGAATAGAGAGTGAAAAAGAAAAGAAGAAAAAAAGGAAAAAGATCAGGAAAGGCCAAGAGAGAAGACAGGACAAGGTATTGACTTAGCATGCAGGGCCAGAGTCCATAGTAACAGAGAGTTAGCAAGCTGCTCCCCCCCCACCCACCCCCAAGCCCCAAACTTGGTAAGGCTTAGTTAGTGGCAGATTTCATTACTAAAGAGGAAGCACTGCAGAGGCGCATTAAGACCCACAGACGAGGGCTCCCAGGCTATTTAGCAGATTGAGCAGCCCGAGCACTGGGACTTCGCACTGGGAGAGGCTTGAACCCAGACGGCTACTGCTCAGCGGCAGAGGTGGGGGGACATTAAACTGCTTACTTCATCACTGGTGCGTGGAGGTATGAGGAAAAAAATAAGAATGGGGGGGGGGCATCAAACAACTCCTTTTTTTATGCTATTCACTGGTACTGAGGGAGTGGTCAAGAGGCGGAGATCTATCAGTATGCTGCCATGTTGGCGTCAGAAAACTAAAATTAATCTGTACCAGAATGATGGGAAGAAAAGAGTGTAGAAGGCTTGGAACAGCTCATGATCCAAAAGCACACTATGTCATCTGTAAAACATGGTGGAGGCAATGTGATGGCATGGGCATGCATGGCTTCCAGTGGCACTGAGTCATTGGTGTTTATTGATGATGTGACAGAAGCAGCCGGGTGAATTCTGCAGTATTTAGAGATATACTGTCAGCCCAGATTCAGCCAAATGCAGCAAAGTTGTTTGGACGGCGCTTCACAGTACAGATGGACAAAGATCCAAAACACACTGCAAAACCAACCCAGGAGCTTTTGAAGGAAAAGAAGTGGAATATTCTACAATGGCCGAGTCAATCACCTGATCTCAACCCAATTGAGCATGCATTTCACTTGCTGATGGCAAAACTAAAGGCAGAAAGACCCACAAACAAAGAACAACTGAAGACAGCTGTAGTTAGAGCCTGGCAAAGCATCAGAAAGGAGGAAACCCAGTCTTTGGTAACGTCCATGGGTTCCAGACTTCAGGCAGTCATTGCCAGTAAAGTATTCTCAACAAAATATTAAAAATGAACATTTTATTTATGATTATATTAATTTGTCCAATTACATTTGAGCCCCTGAAAATGGGGGGACTGTGTATAAAAATGGTTGCAGTTCCTAAAATCTGTGCTTGATATTTATGTTCAACCCCTTGAATTAAAGCTGAAAGTCTGCACTTCAAATTAATTTGGATTGTTTCCTTTTAATTTTATTCTGGTGGCATACAGAGTCAAAAGTATGAAAATTGTGCCTGTGTCTAAATATATATGGACCTAACTGTATATATACAGTATCTCACAAAGGCGAGGGGACAGCAAATTTACATCATTATACAAGCTGTACACTCACTACTTTACATTGTAGCAAAGTGTCATTTCTTCAGTGTTGTCACATGAAAATATATAATAAAATATTTACAAAAATGTGAGGGGTGTGTATATAGTTAGTTATTTAGAATTACCACTGCAAAAAGATATTCAATAATAAATTGTCTTTTTTTTTAAACTTTACATATTTATTACTATTTTCGTGGTTTTTATTTGATTAATCATTTGATCAAAATAATAATCTACCAACTATGAAGATAACCGTTAATTGCAGGCCTAAACACATACCTCCCAACAGTTCCAGATTGGGCGGGATTGCCACGCATCTATACCTCTGTCCCGCTGTACAAGGAATTTGTCCCGCATCACTGCCATCAGTTGATTATGTAGTATCTTCCAGCTCGAATGTGAATATCAAGCACAGCCAGGGATTGGCCAGCAACCCAGCTGGGTGTGATTTGTGCAGCTGTCAAATTCAAGCTGTGATGTCGGGGATGGGTGGGGCTGCTACAGGCAGTCCCCGGGTTTCAAACAAGATGGGGTCTGTAGGTTTGTTATTAAGTTGAATTTGTTTGTAAGTCGGAACAGGTAGATTTTTTAAGTGTAGCTTCAGCCAAAAAAAATATTTTTCAGCTTTTTGGATAGCATAGGGAAGGGGTAACACCCCTGCAATGTTTGTTTTGCTGTCTATGTTTCTGTTCAGAAGATTTCACCTCACTTCCTGTCCCAATGATAATTGGATTTTGAAAAATTTGGGTTGTGGAAACAAACCTTGGTGATAAAGCATCAATGTAGAAATCTTTTCCCATAATAACTCTTACAAGAGTAAATTTTCCTTCCTATGGGTAGATTTCCTCTCGCTTGCTGTTGCCTACCTCTGTTTGTAAATAGGAGTCGTTTGTAAGTCGGATGTTTGTAACTAAGGGCCTGCCTGTACTCATACCCGCCCCTTTGTCAAGGAATCAGCGTATAGGAAAACAGCCCGCGCTTATACAGATTGCTGACCGGGATTTTTTTTTACAGCTATGTGGAAGCCCTGAACTCACAGCATGGCTTCTGAAGTTAAAAACAGCTCTCCCCCACGTCTCCTATAGCAGCCTCCCTGCTCTGCACTGAGAGCTGGTCTGAGTGTGAGTGCAGCATGATCGAGGGGAGGAGGGGGTGAACTGCACCGTTATCCTTATCTCCTTCCTGCTCGGGGAGGGAGTTTGGGAGCTCAAAATGAGAAGAATGTGCACTGACTTACTCCAGAACCCACCTTTCTGTACGTAGAGCACTCCAGAACCCTGCACTCTGTATGCAACTCACTCTGGATCCCTGCACTCTATACGTAACTCACTCCAAAACCTTGCACTCTGTACGTAACACACACCAAAACCCTGCACTCTGTACGTAATGCACTCCAGAACCCTGCACTATGTATGTAACGCACTCCAGAACCCCGCACTCTGTACGTAACGCAATCCAGAACCCTGCGCTCTGTACGTAACTCACTCCAGAACCCTGCACTCTGGATGTAACTTACTCCAGAACTCTCTGTACCCATTAAGTCCCTCCCACTGTTAAGAATTTGTATACACCCACTTTTGCTGTGATGTGGTAGCACGCTGCCAGTCACTTCCTACCTTAAGTGTCCCTCATTCTGAAGTTCAAATATTGGGAGGTATGTAAACGTGCCAGTGATTTAACCTACACCTGTATGTGGCAACATTTGGGTCTAACCATAACTAAGCCACCTGACGTTTTTTTTTATAAGATCTCTGCTCTTGAGGTCCTGGGCCTCTATGGACATAAACTGGAATTCCAACTTAAGCGTTTAATTAATGTTGTGCGACAGAGAATTCAGCAGGAGATGCTGGTACATGCACAGGTAAGCTAGAACACTCAAGACATTCGGTTGTATAAGGAACAAAGATGGGAACTTTAGCAGAGAGATCTTTTTGCTACAGTATGCAAGGTATAAGGACTTGTTAAAAAAATGGGCAAATGATGGCGAATAGGCTGCTGTGTTCAGATGTGGCTAAACACCATATCTGGACACAGCAGCCATTCCCAGATGCAAACCGTCTGTGCCCCTCAGATGAGCACTTACATGCAGATTTCATTGGCCTTTGCTTTGTACAGGGTACAGCAGTGGCAGCCGTAATGCAGGGCACAGCCAGAGGCTCTAATAGGCTCCAAAAAAGGGTGGGCTTGGACACCCACTTGTGTGACAATAGCGAATGAATATTGGCTATTGTCTCCCTCATTCTCCTCCCGGCCAATCAGGATGCCCCTGGCCAATTGTGTCTCAGGACACACTTCCTGTTCCTGTGTGGCCGGGAAGAGAATGTCTCTCTGTGTGCTCCCTGGCAAAATCGGCTCTTGCTTCCCCTTGACTCTATAAGGTAAGGCATACACCGTCCATTTCCCACATGGGGTGTGCTGGGTTGAGCTCTGCTTTCCATCTCTCACGGGGAAGGGGTGATGGCCGCCATCCGTCTCCCACCAGGGGTATGATGTTAGTTTGTGCCCCCCCCCCCCCAAAATTTTGAGCACCAGCCACCACTGGGGTACAGAACTGGCCACGTGGCTTTTGATCACAGCTGTTCAGAATCAACACATTCATGGGGCTAGTTTCTTTGGAAGCAAGAATCACTGATTCTCTCAGCCAGCACCAATCTGAATGAGCCTTAAGTCTAGGTTCACATCTAAGCAGTTGATGCATTTTTCAGGCAAAACCCGTGTTTTTGATGTGTTTATGCATGCATTTTTCATGCATTTTGTGTTTTTTTTATGTCCCTTTAAAAACACTGTATATAGTTGGTTGCTAAGGAGTGGGCCGGGAAGCTGGCCGCCACGTCCTTAACAACCAATGAGTCATCAGCTGTCAACAGGGTTCCCCACTGACAGTTGAATGTAAAAAAAAGAATTGCTGGCTAAAAAATTGGGAAAAAATGGCGTGGGGACCCCCCCAATCCATACCAGGCCCTTCGGGCTGTGGTTGTGGGGGTCTGTAGGCAAGGGGCTTATCGGAATCTGGAAGCCCCCTTTAACAAGGTGGCCCCCAGATCCTAGACCCTAGTGCCCCTACCCATTCACCAAAAAAGTGTAAAAGTGAATAAAGATAGTACAAGCGTTTTTATTTCTTTATAAAAAAATAAAAAAAAAATGTCCCCCGATGTAAATCTATGGTCAATCACAACGCCGCCACCGCCGGACCCGAAAAACTGAAAAAATAAAGCTCTGCTCCCATGAATGCTCCCGCGGTCTGCCTGCCCCACCATGTGAAATTTTTTAAATAGCTATGGGGCGGGGCCACCCGGAGATCTCAACGCAACTGGTGCGACTCCATTGAAATCCATTACACGCAAAATGCAATCTGCTGCGGGAAAAAAGTCCCCGGCCATTTCCAAAAATGCACCAGCTGAAAAAAGCATAGATGTGAATGTGTACCATAGGAAACCATGGACTGTAGTGCGTTTCTGAAAAACGGAAAAAAACACAAAAAAGTGCATAAGTGTGAATGTAGGGTAAAAAGACTGTGCTCAACCCATTGAGCTGCACCTTTAACCACTTGCCGACCAGCCGCCGCCGATATAGGTCGGCTCAATCCCACAAATCGCCATACCAGTATGGCAGTTTGTTTAAGAGCTACAGGGGCACGTGCCCGCGGCACCCGAGCCGATGCGCATGGCCGGCGGTCACGATGTTCGCCGGTGTTCTGTCAATATAGCCAATTCATCAAACTCACAAATTTGGTCAAATACGGTTACTGTAAGCCAGATGTGTCAACTCAAATTCACCGGGGGCCACATCAGCAGTATGGTTGCCCTCAAAGGGCCGGTTGCATCTGTAGAACTATGTATTTACTGTAGGGGCGCGCTAAGTACAGAGTGCAGGGTGCAGGAATGCGCTATGTACAGAATGCTGAGTTTAGGAGCATGCTACGTACAGAGTGCAGGGTTCACAAATGCGCTATGTACAGAGTGCTGGGTTCAGGAGTGTGTTACGTACAGAATGCATTGTTCAGGAGCGTGCTACGTACAGAGTGCAGGGTTCAGGAGTGCGCTACATACAGAGTGTAGGATTCAGGATCGCGCTGAATACAGAGTGAAGACTTCAGGAGTAAGTCCTCAAAAAACCCGCCCTCAGGATTCAGCCTGCTGGATGGAAGCAAAAAAAAAAAAACATAGGCAATCAGCCCGGCATAGCTGTCAGTGGTGGAGTTCCCGGTGCCACAGAAAGGACTGAGGGGAGAGAGCGGGAGATGTTTCGTCTGAGCATGTGCTCAGATCACAAAAAGCCGGCGCCGCTGAAGGGATTGAGGAGGAGAGAGAGAGCGAGACAGGTTTATTCTTGTCTCCTTGGAGGCCGACGGGCCACGCATGCGCTGAGCCGGCTCTGCTCACGGGACTGAGGGGGAGAATATTTACTCTTGGGAGACTTAGCACTGAGAAAAACTAACAGGTGTCGGCCGGAGGCTGCTGTGCGGGCAACTTAGCGCGGGCCTTGTGTTTGACACCTGTGCTGTAAACCGTATGTAATTGGAGATTTCGACGACTTGCTGTTTTGACACAACACCGGCAACCGTGTACACTCCGGTACACAATATTATGAGCGGATATTCTTAGTGCGCTCAGATATTAACCAACAAAATGGTTGCCTCCGTGTCTGCGACAACTTTTTCCTCGTTACCCGCTATTGTGTCAAAACAGCAAAGTCTTCATGTACCGAAGTGTTTACAGTTCCTGCTGTTGTGTCAAAATGGCAAGTCGTCAAAATCTCCAATTACGGACGGTTTGCAGTAACAAAAAGTAACGCAATTGGAGATTTTGATGAATTGGCTATATTGATACGACACCGGCCACCCGCGATCGCTCCTCAGAGAGCCAGAACAAGGATCTGTTAATGTAAACAAACAGATCCCCATTCTGTCAGGGGAGTAGAGAGAGATCATCTGTTCCTAGTGATCAGGAACAGCGATATCTCTCCTCCTCCAGTCAGTACACTCCCCCACAGTTAGAAACACCTCCCAGGGAACACATTTAACCCCTTGATCACCACTAGTGTTAACCCCTTCCCTGCCAGTGTCATTTATACAGTAATCAGTGCATTTTTATAGCACTGATCGTGTTGAAGGTGTCCAATCTGTCCGCCACAATGTTGCAGTCCCAATAAAAATCACTGATCAGCGCCATTGCTAGTAAAAAAAAATATATATAATAAAAATGTAATAAATCTATTCCCTATTTTATAGACGCTATAACTTTTGCGCAAACCAATCAATATACGCTTATTGCTTTTTTTTTGTTTTTTTTTACCAAAAATATGTAGCAGAATATATATTGGCCTAAACGGATGAAGAAGTATGTTTTTTTTTACATTCTTTGGGGGGATATTTATTATAGCAAAAATTTAAAAAAATATTGTTTGGTTTTTCAAAATTGTCGCTATTTTTTTGTTTATGGCGCAAATAATAAAAACCGCAGAGGTGATCAAATACCACTAAAAGAAAGCTCTATTTGTGGGAAAAAAGGACGTCAATTTTGTTTCGGTACATTGATGCATGACCGCGCAATTGTCAGTTAAAGTGATGCAGTGCTGTATCTCAAAAAATGGCCTGGTCATTAAGGGAGTAATTCCTTCTGGGGCTGAAGTGGTTAAAATATCACATTTGGAGTCTTTATTTTTCCTTGCTTACAACAGTTAATTTTAACAGGAGGCACACTTTAAGCCCTTAATATGTATGTTTACTATAATAAAGCAGTTAGAGCACAACTTCACTAACGATATCTATGACTGAGATCCAGATTAGGCTTCTGCCTGCTCCTGAATCTCCACCCATGTCATGTTGTTTAATATTGTCCCAAGGCAAAATGCTCCCAGGTGGACTCTGCAACGTGTATTCACAGGCACTCGTTCCATTTCCTACATGCCAAATGCCACTTAGCAGCAAATAGAATGCAGAACACTAACTTATGGCTTCATACTGTAAATATTACACAGCTGACAGCCACATAACTGTCCTATTCAGTCTGCCTTATTTCACTTTGAATATATTGTAAATGCTTTCACAAATTGATTACTACACATCCAGGATATGATACAAACTATAAAAAAAATGCAATGCCTTGGAGGTCATTTAACAGCAAGAATGGGAGAAGAGAAAGACACTTTTGTCTCTGTTTTTATAAACCAACATAGATACAGTAAGTGGATAGGGAAAATTATCTGTTTTACATCTAGAAACTATATTAACCACTTAAGGACCGGAAGGATTTCCAGCTTTAGGACCGGAGCCCTTTTTGCGATTCGGCGCTGCGTCGCTTTAACTGACAATTGCGCGGTCGTGCGATGTTGTACCCAAAATTTGCGTCCTTTTTTTCCCACAAATAGAGCTTTCTTTTGGTGGTATTTGATCACCGCTGTGTCATTTCTGATCGCCGCTATAAACAAAAGAAGAGCGACAATTTTGCAAAAAAACCCAAATTTCTTACTTTTTGCTAAAATACAAATCCAAAAAAATATATAAAAAAAATTTTTTTTTCATCGGTTTTGGCCGATTTATATTTTTCCTCATATTTCTGATAAAAAAAAAATCGCAATCGGTGTTTATTGATTGGTTTGCGCAAAAGTTGCCGCGTTTACGGATGATGAGAATTCATTTCTGGGGTTTTTATTTTTATTTTTTTTTTAGCGGTACTGCGATATTTCAGCGGATATGTCGGAACATTTTGACACTTTTTTGGGACCAATGGCATTTATACAGCGATCAGTGCTATAAAAATGCACTGATTACTGTGTAAATGCCATTGGCAGTGAAGGGGTTAACCTGCAGGGGGCGCTCTAAGGGTTAACAGTGTTCCCTGGGCGTGTTCTAACTGTGGGGGGACTGCACTATCTGGGGAAGGGAAGCGATCACAGCTTCCATGTAGAGGAAGGCTGTGATCACAGCCCTTCCCCCTCTCACAGAACGGAGGTCCGTGTTTACTTACACGGACCTCCGTTCTTTCACTCCGGGGGGGGCATCGCGGGTGGCCGGCGGAGATCGACTCCCCCGCACCCGCTCCCTGGCCCTCCCCGGACACAGTGAGCGCGCGGTCGCGCTATCAAGCCACACTGTCGCCGTCAATTGCCGATCAGCCGTTGGCAAGCGGTTAATAAGTCAGACTGAAAAAACTATCTGCATTCGGAGCATACGTCAGTGCGCATCAGTGTTAATTTAGTTGACTAAAATATTTTCGTCAACTAATTTAATACTATTTTAGTCAACTAAAATACGACTAAAACTAAAACAATTCAGATGACTAAAATACATCAAAAGATTAAAATACAAGTAAAACTAAAATGGCATTTTAGTCAAAAGACTATGACTAAAACGAAATTGAATTTAGATTTCAATATTTTTATTGAAGTAACAAATCAATTTCACATAAGACACATTCAGTGAACAACAGTGCACGTAAACAATAGTTGAAGAACAGCTTTGAAGTGTCCTTCCAACAATATGTTCAGTAATATAAGATTGTTAAATTTTAGTCAAAAAATCTCAACCTACAATATATTCGGTGGAGTTACTTTTAAGTTTGATAAAACTACACCATATGGAATATATAACACATTAATATTAAGGTCGAACGACCTAAAGCCATTCCGTTAGTGACTAACCACAGAGAATCCCATCGGATCGCATTAACTTACAGTACTCGAGACGGCTGTGTTACAGAGAGAACAGTATAAGAAAGAACTGGGGAAGGGGGAGTGGGAGAGCAGGAAGAGAAGGAGGGTAGGGATGGGAGGGATAGAGGTTAATAGAAATATGGAGATCACTGTGTGCCTTCCTGAGATTACCAGCAACATAGAACTATATTTGTCAATATAACATCTATTATGGTAGAAAGAAAATACATTTCAAGAGCAAGGAGAAGAAAAGAAAGAAAGATAAAAAGAAAGAAGGGAGAGCAGAAAGGGGGGAAAGAAAGAAGGGGTCAACCAGAGGCACGTGAAGTTGTAGATATATATCGTATCCATGGGTCCCAAGTCACATCGAATTTCTTAGTAGAGTTGCGGAGGATACAGGTAAGTCTATCATTAACCATGATCCAGTTTAGTTTATTCTCCACATAGTCAAGGGGAACCACCGACTGCTTCCAATATTTGGCAATGGTTATTCGGGCCGCTAAAAATATGTATATAACTAGTTTCATTGTTTTTTTTAGGAACCTTATCAGGAAGCTTTTGGAAAAGCGCTGGTTCCAGGGATCTACAGTTATTAACTCCTGTCATTGAGTATATTAAGTTGAATATTCAAATCCAAAACCTAGTAACTGTAGGACACTGCCATCAAAGATGATACATTGAGCCCATCTGACCACATCGTCTGAAGCAGGTGGGGGATGTAGATGGATGCATTTTTGCAACCCTAGTTGGGACCAGATACCAGCGAAGAAGAGTCTTGTAGTTTGCCTCAATTAATGTTGTATTAATAGATACTTTAGATAGCGCATAGGCAAGATTTTGCCAATCAGATAATACATAAGTGGTATTCAAGCCCTGTTCCCATTGAATCATGTAGGGGAGTTTAGTATTCGGGTCAGTCAGAGCTGCATATACTGTATCCATTCCCGTAGGAGGCCCTTTGTTTGACGGGAAAGCTCAAAATTTGTAAGTATGAGGGGTCCATCCAACCAATCAAGTTTGGATCGTATAAAATAAATAAACTAATTGTACCTAAACCATTCACTAGAGGGCATCTTTAATGTATCTTTAAAATATTGCAGAGAATAAGGTTGATATCATTGAGATAGTCTCCTATCCTAAGTAGCCCTTTGTTGAGCCACCAGTGAAATGGTAGTGGAGTTACACCTGGGGAGAACTCAGGATTTCAGAACAACAGGGCTAGTAGAGTATGAGGGGATAACATAGATTTACGTTGCCGCACTCTGTCCCAGACTGCTAGAGAGTGAGTCAGAGTAGGGCATAAGATAGGGTGCGAAGATGGCTAGGAAGCCACATTAGGGAGCCAATGGCAAAAGGGTGACATGAGAGAGCCTCAATAGAGACCCAGAGGGGCGGAGATCCCTTGGCTGTTGTGTAGGAAAGTTGAGTTATTTGAGCAGCTTGATAATAAGCTTGCAAATTAGGGAGACCAAGCCCACCACATGGTTTTGAGACATTCAGCGTCAGTTTATTCAGTCGCAGCTTTTTATTGCCCCAAATAAAGCGAAGAATATCTGACTGTAATCTCAGTAGATCTCCTCTCGGAACCGCAACTGGTAAAATTCTAAAATAATACAGTATCCTGGGTAAGAATGTCATCTTAATAGAATTAATTCTACCAAACTAAGACAGGGGATAATCTGCCCATCGTTGGAGGTCTTCCCGAAGTCAACGAAAGAGTGGAGGGTAATTAGCCTGATATAAGGTGTCAATCAAAGATGTCAACTGGATGCCTAGGTATGAGAGGGAGTTTGATGGCCATTGCAATTTGTAGGTATTTCTTAGATTCAGCACCAGCAAGGGAGGTAAAGAAACATTAAGAGCCATTGTTTTTTGGGTATTTAAAGAGAGCCCAGAAACCTGGAAAAATTGGTGGAGCAAAGTTAGTAAATTAGGTAGGGTAACTTGGGGGTTGGTGACATACACAAGAACGTCATCAGCAAATAAGCCACAACATATGCCGTGTATACTAGGGTGGGATCGGATTGCCACCGCTAAGGTTTCAATTGCTTTGCCTTGCCTCATCCCGGGGCAGATAGAGAACAATTGTGATCTATAACCTTGAATAGAAACTTGGGCCGATGGATTGCTATAAAATATTTTTAGTAATGAAATAAAAGTGGAACCGAATCCCAAGGCCTCTAATGTGGTGAAAAAATAATCCCAATTTAAGCTACTAAAGGCCTTATGAAGGTCCAATGAAAGAAGTAACAGTTCCCTAGACCAAGGGGCATCCCATTTAGAGTGTACTGCAAAGATCAATGTTACAGCCCGACGAATCTGATCTAATGTTTGGCGTTGGCTAATAAAGCCTGATTGGTCTTTATGGATATATTGTGCTAGAAACATACTGCATTGCACTCCTGATGAGTGGTTATAGCACCACGAAACGCGTAGAGTCTTACCAATGCTCTTATGTATTGATCCATGTACCAACTACTATATCATTACTTGTTTTGATATGTTTTTATGATGTGTTGTATATCCATTACTTTAATACAGCCATATGCATTTTGCTGTGGCCCACTGGGGCCGGATGTATGCAACCTATATGACATTATGATCTGTTACTTCTGTAACAAGTTACTTAGTGTGTCAATAAAAACATACTTTTTATACCTTTTGTATTCCTGTTTGTGAGTGGTGTACCTCAATTAAAGTCCCAAGACCAATTCTCTTTCTGTATGTATATAATAGGGATGGAGGTACATCACTGTGGTGATGACAGAGCACACTCTTTGTATATTGTGCTAGAAAAGCACTAAGTCGTAAAGCTAAAAATTATGTAAAAATTTTGAGATCACGATTAATCAATGAGATAGGGTGGTAGTTAAGAATATCAGATGAGTCTTTATTTGGTTTGGGTATAACGGTGATGTAAGCCCTATTCTTATCTAAGGGAGTTTCTCCAACATCTCGCAAGAAGTTAAAGTAGAGGGACATATGGGGGGGCCAACTGTTCAGGGAACCGTTTATAGTAGTTATTAGGGAGGCCACCAGGGCCAGGTGATTTATGTAGGGACAGCATTTTAATAGTGTTGTGTATTCCTTCACATGTAATTGGTTGGTCCATAAGTTCCCTATGAGCATCCTTGAGAAACGGCAGAGATAAGGTGTGTAGGAAGGCTTGATGGGAGATGAGAGATGGCTCTGGGGTGGGTTATACAACTTAGTATAGAAATTTAGAAATTCCTGAAGATCCTGGTGGGGGTTTTGGGAAAGGTCAGCTCCTGAAAGTCTGATTTTCGAGAGAGCTGTATGTGTATGTTTAGTGGTAAGTTTACGTGGCAACAATGAGCCCGGTCTATCACGCCAGGTAAAGAACTTATGGTTAGTACAACATATATGTTTCTCTGCCTATGTAGTGAGGCAGATATTGAGTTCCATACTGGCCTGTTGAAGTTTAAGTAGTAAATCACTATGGGGGGAACGTTTATGTTGGTTAGCTAATGTTTCATATTCCTTGGTTTTAGCAGCAATCACCTCGTCGCAAGCTTTTTTAAGTCTGGAGACTAACTGAATCCAGAAACCCTGTACCAAAGCTTTGTGTGCTGCCCAGTTAATGGCAGGAGTGGTGTCACTCGCCTTGCTGCTATCAAAATAAGCTTTTAAGTGGGTAATAATATCTGAGCAATAAGATTCAGTACTAAGTATTGATTCATTCAATCTCCTGTGATATTTAGCGAATTTAATCATCAAATTACAGAACATCAGTAATACAGGGTCATGATCAGACCAGGGTACCGAGATCTTAGCTGAGATCATTTTCGGTAGTAGCCCAAGAGGAGAAATACATGGTCAATGTGTGAATAACGGTTATGAGCCCTGGAGAAGTGAGAATAGTCTCGAGTGGTAGGATTGGCCTCCCTGCAAGCATCAACAAGGTCGTAATGATGTAATAACTGACAAATTTTCAGCTTTGTTTAGGAGGGGATTGAAGTTGAGACAGCTGAGATTTGTCTAAGATATGGTCCAGAGCCAGATTAGAATCACCAGCCAAGATTATGTCTCCTTCAAGCTCTGGTGACAATGATCGGAGCAAAGAATGGAAAAAGGCCACCTGGTTTGTGTTGTGGGTGTAATAAACTAGAAACGTGACCAAATTTTCTCCCAGGCATCCCTTCACCAGTAAGTATCGTCCCTCTTTATCTCTCAATATTTTAGATTCAGTGAATGAAAGCCGTCTCGACAAGCAGAGTGCCAGCTCCCCCCCCCCCCTTTTTTTTTCTCTGCAGCATTAGCAAAGTAACAAATGGGATAATCTTTATGGATATAGCGGGTACTGAAGGAGGAAGCAAAATGCGTTTCTTGGAGAGCTACAATATCTATACCTAGCGATTTATAGTAACGAAAAACCTTAATACGCTTGGATGGAGGACCCAGCCCCTGAACATTGTGAGAAAGCAGTCGGATAGTTCCAGTGGAGTCAACTAACTCTGACATGGAGAAAGATAAAAAATAGCTGTAAACAGATAAACTCACCCACCAACGCGCTACCAATATAGGTATCTTGGGAATCCAGGAGAACCGCTGGTCGACCCTCAGAGTGGAAAAGGGAAAGGTAAAAAGGCTAGAAACAGAAAAATGAATAAAAATAAAGGAGAGTAAGTGATACATGGGCTTAAACACACCTATTATCAAAGGAGGTAACATGGAAAACAGATTGAATAACTGTAAACACCAAATTAGTAACTTTTATCAAAATGGGGGAAGATTGGGACTTTAAATGAAGCACGGCTTGCCAGGATCCTATGCTTCCATCCCTGGTTTCAGTTAAGGCAAAAGGAACAAAAAGCGGGACTTTGAGTGAGGCGCGCAATGGATAATAAATACTTAGATATGAAAATTGTGTTAATCAATTTTTAATTCTTAGATATATATGTATAATAATACTATAATTTATATTTGAGACCATGCTCTAGAATAAAAATACATATAACACTGTACAATTCACATTGCCATAAAATATCATATGCATACAAACATGTTCACAAATTTCCCATGGCACATAGCCAGATAGGTATCCATGATGACTATTGAGATCTTGAATACATCAGCAGAAGTCCCATATCAAATAGTGTTGATTATATGAGCAGGGGTCTCATATCAAAAAATATATTTTGTCTTTGTACAGCACATGAAAGGATAGGACTGTTCATAGCTCGACGCACGTTTCGTGACTTAATGGTCACTCTTCAGGAGCAAGCAAAATCATCAAAGTGCTAGGAGTAGGATGCCCATGCCTGGAAACGCATGTCAGCCAGGATCACCATTGCCGGGAGCTCTGGGGGCTAACAAAGACTGCATCAAACCACACAGGGCAGCACCCACTGTGGACAGGGATAGGGCTGGGGGCTAACAAAGACTGCATCAAACCACACAGGGAAGCACCCATGGTGGGCAGGGATGGGGCAAATATATCAATCAACATATATAATCAACACTATTTGATATGGGACTTCTGCTGATGTATTCAAGATCTCAATAGTCATCATGGTTACCTATTTGGCTATGTGCCATGGGAAATTTGTGAACATGTTTGTATGTATATGATATATTATTGCAATGTGATTTGCACAGTCTTATATATATTTTTATTCTAGAGCATGGTCTCAAATTTATATTATTGTATTATTATACATATATATCTAAGAATTAAAAATTGATTAACACTATTTTCATATCTAAGTATTTATTATCCATTGCGTACCTCACCCAAAGTCCCACTTTTTGTTCCTTTTGTCTTAACCAAATTAGTAACCACGTAGTCCAGAACTAAAGGACATATGAAAACATTTGGGCAGCTGAGGGAGGAATTCAAGATATCAAAGCACTCACACTATAGATACTTGCAAATTAGGCACGCCATGGCCAAACAGTTTGTAAATACAGTGGAAAGGGGCGACATGCCCATTCTACAAATAATATCAGAAACAAGGGGTAGCAAGGGGCTAATATCCAAGATTTACGCACACTTAGGAAAGGGAAAGGGGGAGAATAGGGAGATCGCTGCCCTAAAAGTAAGATGGGAGAGAGACATAGGTTCTATGACCGAAGAGCAGTGGAGGGATGCTTTGGGGTCGTGCCTGCAAGCATCGATGGCTCCATCCCAGAGGGCTTCGCAACTATTCCTATTGCACAGGGTGTATTATACTCCCTTAAGACTCTATAACTTTGGGAAAAGACAAGACGACAAGTGCCCCAGGTGTAGAGATACGGGGGACCTACTGCATATGATGTGGAAATGTCCAAAACTGCACATATATTGGGAGGGGATAGTAAAAGTTATTAACTTAACCTTCGGAACCAATATGGAACTGGAGGCTAGACAGTGTATTCTGACGGGTGCAGGGGGACCTGCGCCGCCTATAATACAGAGTTGCCTCTTTCAGGCAAGGAGATTGATAGCCCTAAAATGGCAGGCGAGGACCCCACCCTTACTTGAAGAATGGAAGAAGTCCATGGATGAAACACTATGGAAAGAAAGGGGAATGTATATAAAGAGAGGCAACCTTGGCAAATTTAAAAAAAAATGGGGTCCCTGGTTAAGTAACAGAGGGTGCCCCCCATGAGTTAAAACACAGACCGAGAGATGGTTCCAATAGCTATGGAAAGAGATCATATTCAGAAAAGGAAGAAGGAGAGTAAGACGGTAGAACCAACTCCTTACTACAGAAGTGTGAGTGTGTCGGTGTGAGTATGAGGGGCCAGCGTGGGGAGGGTGTAAGAGGGTGGGAGGTTGGGGTTAATAATGTAAAAGGAAGGTTACACAAGGTTATGCGAAGATCTCCCGTAATACCTTCTTCTTTAGTTTGTTTCTGATTGTTATTTATGGCTTGTGTGTATATTGTACAGCTATGTAAAAAAGGAAGGGAAAAGAAAAGGAAAGAAAAAAGAAAGAAAAAAAAAGGAGAAAGAAACATAAATAAATATAAAAACTTAAATAAAGCTGTTAATATGATATAAAATGCAAGAAACACCACTATGATGTGACTAAAAAGAAGGATCTTCTACGAAGAGAAAATCCTGAAATTGATCCCTCACAAAGAAAGGGAGAATAAAAGCCAACTGAGTGGTAAAAAAAAAAAAAAAAGAAAAAAAAAAAGAAAAAAAATAAAAAAAAAAAAAGTTCTGGGAGTGTGGGAGTCTCCGCCAATGATAATTAATGGGGAGAGTCCGACAAACTGGGAGAGTGCATAGCCTCCTCACGGCACAAATTATATATGACAGTAAAATGCCTTCCTAACCATTGCTGTGTAAAACAAAAACCATAAACATATGTACCAATCCTTATTAGGTGTTCATAAATAGCAACAAAACATAACATAAACAGCGGCTAATGTTCCATGATAGGACCACTGAGAAACCACCGCTGTGAAAACCAAAAAGGGTAGAAAATGAACCAGCGTCAGTCAGAAAGTTCTCAAGTAACTCGTCGTGGGGTTGCAGATTTCCTCGATGACGGGGATGCCCAGAGAGGAGAAAGCGGAGGAGGAGGACCGTTGGATCTTGAATGGTTCTGAGGGATTGTGGGTAATAAATCCAGATTTCAGCAGAATCTTTTCACCTTTAGTGAACGTAGAGAAGGAGTATGATCTGTTGTTATATGTAAATTGTAAATGGAAGTGAAAGTTCCACCGATAGCGAATGTCACGCTGGACCAGAGGGGAGAGCAAAGGTTTAAATGGTCTTTTTTTTTGAATGGTAGCTTGGGAAAAGATCTGAAGTTTATAGCCTTCGACTTCCAGATCCGGATGGTCTCTGGCATTTCACATGACTGCTTCTTTAATCTTGAAGAAATTAGGTTTCACAATCACGTCATGGGGAGGCCTGTCTGGCTTCAGGGGGACTAGAGCCCTATTTATGCGATCAATTACCATTTGGATTTCATTAATGTCTGGGACACCCAATTGCATTAGGGAAGAAATGGTAGAGGTGATATCTTTAACCGTTTCTGGTAATCCACGAATACGGAAATTGTACCATCTGGCACTTTTTTTTCAAGATCATCGATTTTAGCATAAGCTTTCTCTAGACGATCGTGGAGTTCGGTAATCATAGTGGGATTTTGTGTCACTCTGTGGACAGCATCATCAACTTTAGATTCAAAACTGCGGCATCCCAGTTCCTGGAAATCTTGTTTCAAGTCAGAAGCTAATTTGGTAGTGGCCTTCCCTAACTCCCTTTTTAACATGTCAGCAAAATGGGCCAGAAGAATGGTATCTGGGTAGTATGGAAGTGGAGCAGGTAAAGGGGGTGGGGATTCTTCGGGGTTTTCAGGATCTGCATCCTAGCCACTAATTTGGCTGAGAAATATGTCCGCCATGTCTCTGTCCAGAGCAGAGAAAGTATGGGAAGCGTGGCTTGGAGACGGTGTAGAGGCCTGTGAAAGGGATCTGACAGGGCTGGAGATCATACCTTTAAGATCTGCAAGCTCACCTGAGGATTTGGCAGTTGTGGGGGAGACTGTGCTGTGTGAGACTGACCCAGCAGACTTCCCTGCGTTCTTTGTCTGTGTTTGCAGCTGCCCCTTCCCTGTCTGCTTGTAGCTGGTGCCGGTCGCCATCTTGGATCCTCTCCAGGCTCCAGAAGGCGGGTTGTAAGTTCCGCCATACAACTTCCCCGCTGACCATTAAGCATGTCCCCGTCTTGTGTGCCCGCCGACCCGGTGTAGTAATGGGACAGGTGAGATAGGAAGGCTGCTAGTGAAGGCTCAATGTCCCGGGAGTGTACGGAGCGATCTAAGCTGGCATCCACTCTCACCGCCTGCACATGCGCTCTCTTCACTAAATTGAATTTATATCACAACCTCTAAATCTGTGTCTGTAGTGCATGTTCAAACCTTAATACCATAAATAATAAACATGTTATTCGATTTTTACTTCAGGAGTATATAATGTTTGTCAGTTCTAAAGAAATAATGCATTCAAATTTAACTAAACCCTTTCGATTTTAGTCGTCTAAAATGTACTGGAGATTTTAGTCGACTAATATACGACTAAAACAACTCAGATGACTAAATTACGACTAAAACTAAAATGACATTTTAGTAAAAAGACTAAAATACAACTAAAACTAAAACGGCATTTTAGTCAAAAGACTATAACTAAAATTAAGTTGAAGTCTGATGTCAAAATTAACACTGGTATGCATGCAGGTGCCTTATGCAACCCCTAGTGCACAACTGCCTCCTACAATGTATCTGAAAGAGGCAGCTCTACGTGGTGGTAGCAAGTCCCAGAAATGTCATTACGCAGGCTCTGCATGCTGTACGGCCCCTGTACAGCCATGTACATGACGCCTTAGGCTACATGCACATGAATGTAAATACAGGCGCATTGCCATACAGCATAAAATACACCTGTATTTACAGTGTCTGAGTGCCCCAGCTGTGGCATATTCAGTCTATATTGCTTTATTACAAAATACACTGTGCATCTGTAATCATGCAAATGTCGTGTTTGGGAAAATGCATCCATGCCCATGTAATTGCAAGAAATATGCTTCAGGTTGGGCTCCCAGGCGCTGTAAATTCATGTGTATTTTATGCTGTTTGGCAATACGCCTGTATCTACATCTGTGTGCATACAGCCTTAGAGAAACATGAGGCATTACCATACTACGCTCTCACACAGAGTTAAGGCCTGTGTCAACGGGCTTTGGGCTCGTTGAAGTCATTCGTTCGGATCAGTTCGAATCTGAGATAATTCATTAACTGGTGAATTTAACCTGCAGTTGACCTCCTTTTGATCTGCATTTGACCTGCTTCAAGCGGGTTTTGCACTCCCAAAGTCTTGTATGGCAATATAACGAAAAGTAGGGGTGGTAGTAACTCTGGATATATGCCAACATCCCAAATGAGAACAAAAATTGGAAAAAACCCTCCAAAGGAAGGGACTTTAGGCATACCCGGATTGGAGACGTATGGACACCATGGACCGTGAATTGTCAAATATTTTATTGTTGTGAGCATAGGACAGCTAAAACAAGGCCAAGAGGCCAAAATGCAGACACTGATAAAATTGGAAATCACATGGACAGAACATAACATAACAAGACAAAACAGAGCAAAATCGCTGTGCTAAGACATACAGTGGTAAAAGAACCCCCAAAGCTGGAAGGAGGCTGCAAGAACATCCAACGCATTTCGAGGCAGTTGTTAGGCTCTTCTTCAGGGATGTTACAGATGGGGTTCGTTTTTGAACAAACAGACCAAGTAAGGCACCATAAGGTCCTCTCTGGGTAGGGAGAGGATAAATCTTCACACATAAAATCGTGATGTCAAAGGTGTTGGTTATATTAAAATATTTTTTGGAAAGTTTTTTTGGAAAAATTCCTCCTGAGGATGGCTTACTCATACCATGTTAGTTGAGGCTGGCCAGGAAACAGAAGAGGAATGGTGGTAATATGACCAGTCCGTATGACACCTAATGATATAGCCACTCAGGGTCGGCTTCAAGCAGAAACAGTGAGTCCGGCAGGATGTGTACAAAATATGAACAGGTGCTATCAGCGTGGGGATCGATTCATGCCCGCCGGAGGCAGGTGCCCACCACCCACATGGGTCAGAGTGGGGGGGGGGAGAAAAAAGGGTCGTCCAGAGAGAAGAAACGCCGGAACGGAGTCGGACTACAGGCCAACTGTCCGTGAACGCTGGAGCAAAGAGTGCAGAGGTACTTAATCCTTGGACACAGATCTTTAAAAAGATTTTTCATCTCAGTTTTAAGAACTGCAGAATATATGAAGAAAAAAGAAAAAGGTAGAAGTTACCCAACCAGATAAAATGTTATTCCTACATATAGCCATACACCAAAAGATGAAACAGATTCCTCCATCCACTCTAAGCAGAGCAGATGGAGGCTCAGTTCACACTTGTGCAATGCAGGAACCCTGCGAATCCACTGTGGGTTCCTGTATCGCACCTGACTTGCATGGCAGTTCACACTGCCATATGCGAACAGCAGGGAGTGTCAATACAATGTTAACGACACCCCCATTTCAGCTCGCTTATCGCTCTGCAAACTGCCAGTTCAGAAATGAATTGGATCGCATTGGGTTTGAACACCCATGCAATACGATTCTTGTGCGGACCAAAAAAAGGGTCATATGCGAGTTTGGTCTGAATGTGATGCAAATTCAGCCATACAATCGCACAGACATCGCATGTGATTTGCACTGCAGTGCGGTGCGAATCACATTCAAACTCGCACCACGCACTGGTGTGAACCAAGCCATAGGAATCCTCCCCTGCAACTATTGTATTCTGAATGCCACTACCAACTGTTAGAATGTCTGAACAGCAGCTGTGATTAAATGGATGCAGCTGCTGTTCAGCTGAAAATTATCTGCTTGGCTCCTTCGATTTTTCAATTGAAGGATGTCAGACAGGAAGGTGCTGACAGGTCTACTAACAGAGAATTTATGCTGGTTCATCAGCAACTGGATGAAACAGACTCAGTGTTGGGCAGTTCAACAGGAAAGAGGACTAAAAAAAAAGATATAATGCAATGTTATAGGAGAATAGCTAAGGCCGGCCATACACGGAGCAAATTTCTTTCCTGCAACCATGGGTTGCAGAAAAGAATTAGCTTGATTCCCCCATCAACACAGACAGTGTTGATGGGGGAAGCCCTCCTGCCGGCCATTGTCTTCTCCCAGTGAGGGGAGGGGAAGGGCGGGGAAGCTGTCCCCGCCAGGAGAAGACAGTGATTATCACTAGTGGCTTAGCTAGTACACATTGCACATAGCATAATCTTGTGAATCGGACATGCTGGTTGTACCTAGACATGTGCGGTTTTTGCATTCCGAATTAATATTCAGATTAATTTTTCATGATTTGGATATATCCAAATATCTGAATTACAGTATAAGCAAAGTTTACCGAATGTTCTGAATGAAGCAAAATTTGTCTGAATTTCCGAAATTCTAATTGAAATTCGAATCAAATTTTACATCGCATTCCATTCAAATTTGAACTGTAACCATACTTCTGAAATCAAAGACTTTGTGTGTTTAATTAGAGTACCATTTTTGAAATAATGCTGTTTTTGTTAAGCCAAAGGAGATTTAAAGGGTCATTGTAATCAGTTGATGAAGATTTTCTTTTGTTTGTTCACTTTGCTGCATTTGAATTGAAAAGATATAACATTTTCATTTCGACCGATTTGAAAATTTATCGATTTGAATGTTTCGAATCGAAAAAAAAATTGGTAAACTCAAAGAAAATTTGAAAAATTCCCAATACGAATTCCGAATACGAATTGAACGAATCAACCAAATTTAACTAAACGAAATAACTAGATTGACAAAACAAAATTCAACTAAACTAATTTTTTCGTCATGCACCTGTCTAGTTATACCCAAGTTGATCGATTGATCAATTTGGTACATTCAGCCTGCCCATTAATGGCTCGAATCTCAGTCGGTTCCTGCTAAATAAAAATAAATGTTTTTTTTGTTTTTTTTTAATTCTCTCTTTTTTTGCTTATATAATAAAATATAAAAAAACCCAGCAGTGATCAAATACCATCAAAAGAAAGCTCTGTTTGTGGGGGAAAATAATATAAATGTAATTTGTGCACAGCTTTACATGACCGTGCAATCACCAGTTAAAGCAGTGCAGTAACATCTTCCAGAGATATGGTTAAGGAGGGGCTGGGGAGGAGCCATATTTGAAAGGTCTTTCACCGTAATGCAGAGAATTCATTAATTTAAAAAGTATTTTCACCTTTATAACCACTTTAATATACAGGGAGGGGACCTTTTTATGCAGCTTTGAGGGCTACATTAAAGATATGCAAACACTTTGATATACAGGTTTGGGAAATGTGTTATAACTGTGCATTATGTTTTCGAACAGCACAATATTCACAGAAAGCCTCAGTCAGTCACTCTCACCATGCAATACTTTGCAGCAGGGCCGCTGTTAGAAATCATGGGGCCCCGTACAGCCTACCTGACGGGGCCCCCCTTTAACCATGCCCTTGACCCCACCCCTGGCCCCGCCCCTGACCCCAGCTTGAAACGAAATACAGGTTTGTTGCAGTTTAGCCGTATGTGTGTGCGGAGCCAACACATTTGTTTGCAATTAATAAGCACGAAGGAGCGAGGGCAGTTTAAATTTCCTTCAAACTGTATTTTATTACAAATAAAAAAAGAATCTTACACTGTATCCTTACATTTTTTTTCTCGTTTTTGCTTTCACAAGGGATGAACAACGTAAAAAAGGAACAGGAAATGGTCAGAGCCTGCATCATGATACAAGAGATGGTTAGAGGCTGCAGACATGATCCAAGAGATGGTTAGAGACTGCAGACATGATAAAGGAGATGGTCAGAGACTGCAGACATGATACAGGAGATGGTCAGAGACTGCAGACATGATACAGGAGATGGTCAGAGACTGCAGACATGATACAGGAGATGGCCAAGCACGGTGGCCAAGACCATACAGCAGTTTTACAGAGCAGGTTCCACTCAGAACAGGCCTCGCCATGGTCGACCAAAGAAGCAAAGAAGTTGAGTGCACGTGCTCAGCGTCATTTCCAGATGTTGTCTTTGGGAAATAGATGTATGCGTGCTACCAGCATTGCTGCAGAGGTTGAAGGGGTGGGGGGTCAGCCTGTCAGTGCTCAGACCATACGCTGCACACTGAATCAAATTGGTCTGCATGGCTGTCGTCCCAGAAGGAAGCCTCTTCTAAAGATGATGCACAAGAAAGCCCGCAAACAGTTTGCTGAAGACAAGCAGGACATGAGTTACTGGAACCATGTCCTGTGGTCTGATGAGACCAAGCTAAATTAATTTGGTTCAGATGGTGTCAAGCATGTGTAGCACCCTCACCACTAGAATAGGGTAGTAGGTAAATTTCGTTGTGCTGGATAATAATTATCCTGGCTGATTTACAGTGTTTTGGGATTACATGGCTCATTTTCAGTTGTGTGGCTTCTCCTTTTTGTCAGTAGGTAGTGCTGTTGCCTCTGACATGAGAGTGATAAGCTACAGTACATTGAAGTTATAGTGACACATACCCTCTCAGCCAATGAGCTCGGTAGTGCTGCATTGTGGGAGAGGTATTTAACTGGAAGCAGTCAGGTGATCTGGTAGTCCAGCCCACCCCGTCCTCATGGGTGGATGTGTGTGAAACAGCTCCTGGCTGCTAGACCTGATGCCTGGGGCCTATCCAGGAGACTGCCAGTTGCTAGGTTTGTCTGAGGCCTAACCAGGTGTTCAAAGTTTGCTGATAGAAGCCTGCCAAAGATCTGGAAGAGATTCCGAGAGGGGTGGAGTTCAGAGGAAGCACCAGAGGGGACTCTTCATGAGCAGTGAGACTATGAAGTGGCTGGGAGGACTTCAGGAGAGAACTCATCCAAGTGAATCCATGTGTCTGAAGCTGTGAGTAGAGCTCAGTTACTATAGGAGACAACCTGTCCTACAAAGTACATATGTGCTGGTTCAGCTTAAAGGCTGTTTTTCTCTGTACTGCTGTCTGCCTCATTTCACCTATTTTTGTATAAGGAATCTGCCTAACTATTGACTGTTACTAAGGGAGTCCTGTGCCCTGTCCCCCTCTCTCCCCTATTTCTCCTGTTGAGAAATAAACTTCCTTTTGTTTAAAGCATAAAAGTGACTGGACTGAACTTCTTTTCTCATTGATCTCACCCACCATGCCCAACACCCTACACCCTGAGAATTGTGTAAACCTCCCCACTTCTGTAAGTCAGCATCAGGCTTCCAGAGAGTCGGGGTAGGCACTACATTGGTGCCCAATGTGGGGCAAATCATTATTTTTGTGGAGGTCTCCCCTAGCAATGGACCGCAATCACACAGGAATTTTGCTTGGCTCCATGGGAGAGTGGCAAGCAGTGTTCATGTACCTCAGGGACTGTGCTATTGTTCTGTTTAACCATGTGGGGAAGAACCTAATTGTCTTTTTGCTCCTGGGAGAGTATCGGCCTGGCCTTTTGTCACTTTTCGCCAGTGCTGAAGGGGTTAAGGCAGACTCCATTAAAGTTTTGGCGCGCTGCTGCAAGAAAATGGCGGGCGATGAAGTTTCTGCTGAGCAGCTGGACCAATCCCTTGGCAGGGCAGGAGTCACTGCTCTGCAAAGGAGGACACGCGGACGAGCGTGTCACCATCTTGGATCCATGTGCTGAGAGGTGGTGAAGCAAGGATGGCGTGTCCTGGATTTTCAAGTGTTGACTGGAAAGTGTGTGTACCGGGTGTTGGCCTGGGGCCTGGCGGGCTGAGAGAAACCATTACCGACACCGGAGTGCGGTACGTCCCTAAAGGTAGCCTGGCGCTCTACTCGGCAGGAGGCTATGAAGCGATTGGGCTGCTATGCCCCAAGTGTTCAGGACTGGCTACTAACATCTGACCCTAGATCACCTGCGGGCACTGCGGGGAATCACTACTGAAGGTAGTCTCGCTAGCCTTATCACCAAGGGAGCTGCAGGTAGGCTGGGGCAAGAGTGTTACTATTACTGTTCTCGGAATCAGTTTCTACTGTCGCTACATTGGTTGTTCTGTCCTCTACTACCACTACCGCACCTACTACTACTGAAGCTGATGCACCTGCCAACACCACCGCCCATGCAGTGGAAGTGTCAGTTCCCATTGCCACCATTCAAAATGCGGCCAGTGCGGTCACCGATGACCCTGTTCGGGTGACCATGTCTACGGAGGCCATGCCTGCTATAAGGCCAAGTGCCCCAGTGACTTCCCGCGGCCACGGTCGAGGTCGCCTACACTCCCTGGTGATGGAAGCTCCTAGGGAGAAAGCATCCGAGTCAGGTAAGACTGTTGTGAGAACAGTGTGCCTGTTGGGACAGTGAGGCCCATAGCTACCTTAGCTAGGGGGCCGAGCTAAGAGACGCCTCCACTGTATGCTTGAGGCCTAACCTACTCCTGGCGGAGGAGTTCTCTACAGAGCAGGGCCGGTACTAGGCAGGGGCGGAAGGGGCAGGTGCCCCGGGTGCTAAAATTTCTGGAGCAGGGGGGGCGCCATCAGGGGGGACAGCTCATAGGCTGTCCCCAGGTTTCTTTTGCTATGGTTCAGTATGGAAGGAAGGGGGGTGGGCGGCGGAGGCAGAGAGACCAGAGCACCGCGATCAGCAAGCTTTCAGCCATAAAACATAAAAAAACTTTCCCCAGCGTGGAGGGACTCTTTTTTCATTTTCGGGTGCGCAGTAATCACTTGTGATTTGCGACAAGTACATGTAGTTCTGGTCTCTTCTATATCAATCCGCCGGGCAGACCGGAACTACATGCACTTGTCGCAAATGACAAGTGATTACTGCAGCGGGCATCCGAAGATGAAGAAAGAGCCCCGCCGCGCTGGGGAAAGTTTCTTTATGTTTTATAGCTAAAAGCTTGCAGATTGCGGCGCTCTGGTCTCTCTGCCTCTGCCGCCCACCCCCTTCCTTCCATACTGAACAGCAGCTAAAGAAACCTGGGGACAGACATATGGGCTGTCCCCTCTGATGGCGCCCCCCTCCTCCTCCAGAAATTGTAGGGCAGGGATTCCTCTGACTGGGATCATTCAGTGACCCCAGCCCCAGGACCAGTAGCCAGCCCCAGGACCAGTAGCCAGCCCCAGTCCCAGTAGCCAGCTCCAGTAGCCAGCCACTAGCCCCAGTAGCCTGCCCCAGCCCCAGTAGCCAGGACCAGGACCAGTAGCCAGCCCCAGAAGCCAGGACCAATAGCCAGCCTCCAGCCCCAGTAGCCAGGACCAGGACCAGTAGCCAGCCGCCAGCCCCAGTAGCCAGGACCAGGACCAGTAGCCAGCCCCAGGACCAGTAGCCAGCCCCAGTAGCCAGCACCAGTTGCCAGCCCCAGGACCAGTAGCCAGCCACAGTAGCCAGCCCCAGTAGCCAGGACCAATTGCCAGCCCCATTAGCCAGCCCCAGGACCAGTAGCCAGCCCCAAAACCAATAGCCAGCTGCAGGACCAATAGCCAGCCCCAGTAGCCAGCTGCCAGCCCCTGTTGCCAGGACCAGTAGCCAGCCACCAACCAGGTAGCCAGCCCCAATAGCAAGGACCAGTAGCCAGCCGCAGTAGCCAGGACCAGTTTCCAGCCCCAGTAGCCTGCCCCAAGACCAGTAGCCAGCCCCAGAACCAGTAGCCAACCGCAGGACCAGTAGCCACATCCAGTAGCCAGCCGCTGGACCAGTAGCCAGCCCCAGTAGCCAGGACCAGTAGCCAGCCCCAGTAGCCAGGACCAGTTGCCAGCCCCAGTAGCCAGGACCAGTTGCCAGCCCCAGTAGCCAGGACCAGTTGCCAGCCCCAGGACCAGTAGCCAGCCCCAGTAGCCAGGACCAGTTGCTAACCCCAGTAGCCAGGACCAGTTGCCAGCCCCAGTAGCCAGGACCAGTTGCCAGCACCAGGACCATTAGCCAGCCCCAGTAGCCATGACCAGTTGCCAGCCCCAGTAGCCAGCCGCAGGACCAGGAGTCAGCTCCAGCCCCAGTAGCCAGCCCCAGGACCAGTAGCCAGCCCCAGGACCAGTAGCTAGCCACAGTAGCCAGCCCCAGGACCAGTAGCCAGCCCCAGTAGCCAGCCCCAGAACCAGTAGCCAGCCGCAGGACCAGGAGCCAGCCCCAGCCCCAGTAGCCAGCCGCAGGACCAGTAGCCAGCCCCAGTCCCAGTAGCCAGGACCAGTTGCTAGCCCCAGTAGCCAGGACCAGTTGCTAGCCCCATGTAGCCAGCCGCAGGACCAGTCCCAGCCCCATGTAGCCAGCCCCAGGACCAGTAGCCAGCCCCGAGGATCAGCAGCCACCCTCAGGACCAGAAGCCAGGATCAGTAGCCAGCCACCAGGACCAGTAGCCAGCCCCAGGACCAGAAGCCAGCCCCCAGAACCAGAAGCTAGCCCCCAGGACCAGTTACTAGCCCCCAGGACCAGCAGCCAGCCTCAGAACCAGCCCCCAGGACCAGTAGCCAGGACTAGTAGCCAGCCCCCAGGGCCAGTAGCCAGCCCCCAGGACCAGCAGCCAGCCTCAGCACCAGAAGCCAGGACCAGTAGCCAGTCCCAGCCAGCCCCAATAGCCAGTCCCAGGACTAGTAGCCAGCCCCAGTAGCCAGGACCAGTTGCCAGCCCCAGTAGCCAGCCGCAGGACCAGTCCCAGCCCCAGGACCAGTAGCCAGCCCCGAGGACCAGCAGCCACCCTCAGGACCAGAAGCCAAGACCAGTAGCCAGCCCCCAGGACCAGTAGCCAGCCCCAGGACCAGAAGCCAGCCCCCAGGACCAGCAGCCAGCCTCAGGACCAGCCCCCAGGACCAGTAGCCAGGACTAGTAGCCAGCCCCCAGGACCAGTAGCCAGTGCCCAGGAACAGCACCAGAAGCCAGGACCAGTAGCCAGCCCCCAGGACCAGAAGCCAGGACCAGCAGCCAGGACCAGTAGCCAGCCCCAGGACCAGTAGCCAGCCCCCAGGACCAGTAGCCAGCCCCCATGACCAGCAGCCAGAGCCTAGGGGCCAGGCCCAGCAGCCAGACCCCAAGCACCAGACCATTGGCCCCAGCAGCAAGGCCCCAGGACCAGCAGGCAGACCCCAAGCCACAGCAGGAAAACCCCAGGACCAGCAGCCTGGCCCAGTAGCCAGACCCCAGGACCAGCAGCCCAGCCCAAGCAGCCAGCCTCCAGGCCCCAGCAGCCATGCCCCAGTAGCCAGGCCCCAGGACCAGTAGCCAGACCCCAGCACCCAGATTCCAGGACCAGCAGCCAGCCCCCAGCACCAGCAGCCAGGCCCCAGCAGCCAAACCCCAGGGCCCAGCAGCCAGACCCCAGGTCTTAGCAGCCAGACGTTTGGCCCCAGCAGCCAGACCCTAGGACCAGCAGCCAGAACCTAGCAGCCAGACCACAAGCGCCAGACCCTTAGCTCCCTCAGCAAGACTTCAGGACCAGCAACCAGACCCCAGGCCGCAGCAGCCAAACCCCAGGGCCAGCAATCTGGCCCCAGCAGCCAGACCCCGGGACAAGCAGCCCAGCCCCAGCAGCCAGGCCCAAGCAGCCTAAACCCAGGCTCCAGCAGCTAGACCCCATGACCAGCATCCTGACCCCAGGACCAGCAGTCCAGCCTCAGAAGCCAGGCCCCAGGACCAGCAGCCAGGAACCAGGGCCAGCAGCCAGCCCCAGGAGGACCAGCAGCAGCTAGTCCCAGTACCCATTATGTAAGGTAAGTGAAGTCTTCTAGGGTTGGGCCTGGGCATCAAAGTGCTATTAACATAATATTGTTAATTTTTATTATTGTTTAGTGACACTCTAATGTAGTCTGTCATGGGACCAGGAAGGGGACTCTTTCTATCAGACTCTCCAATGGTCACAGAGAGGACCTCTGTTAGGTAGACCCACCTCCAGGTCCCATTAGACCCCATTGTAGTCTCTAATGGGGCCTGGGGGGGACTCTTTCTAACAGACTCTCTAACATAGACCCTCTCTGTGTTCATTAGAGAGACTCCCCCATTAGAGTACTCTGCTTCTTTGTTTAATGTTAAGAAATTGTGGGAGGATCCCAGGGTATCGAAGACTCCCTTAGGGGAGGGGAGGAGTTAGTAAGATGACCACGCCCATGTGGGGCACCTGTGGGGGTGGCACAATTTGCCATCTTCGCCCAGGGCACCAAATGACCTTGTCCCGGCCCTGCTACAGAGTCTGATTCTGATGTACTGTGTCTTGTGAAAGATGGGGCGACAGTGACTCTGAGCAGCAGTTTGAGATATTAGAAGAGGATGTCCCTATGTTCATTTCAGCTTGCAGTGGCATGTTTGAGCCACCCACCTCTACATCTCCGGTTTTATGATTGATAAATTCTCCAGAAGAAGAGCGATAGGCTCACTGTGCTAAAACCTTAAATGTTGCTGTGAGAGTAACCTCTTCATGTTCTCATGTCCTCAAAAGCCTGATACCATTGCAGGTTACTCTGTCAAGTGTGCTTCTGATACTCCTGTGTTGCCTGGCTGTGGAGACCCTAAACTCCTACCAAAGTTATCCAAGTTGCAATGCATTGTTATAAAAAAGGTAGCTGAGGAGTATGGTTTCCTGTATCCATATGTGCCAGAGACACTGATTGATGAGATTCAATGCAAGCAGGCAAAGTGGATTGATACTGCTATCAAGACTATCTGAGAACTCCTGCAAGTTGTGATACAAAGAAGTTGCAGGGAAGTACACTACAATTTTGCAGACATGGGACTATGATCGTCACATCCACCCACATTTTGTCATTATCAGACGGCCAAAGCAGGGAAGCCGATCCAACTACCTGATCCACGTTACTATCGGCAGGGCCGGCTCTACCACTAGGTGGAGTAGGCGGCCGCCTAGGGGCACTGCCACCCAGGGCGCCAAGCCTCTGTCCATATACTGCCCCAGCCTGTTTATATACTACCTCAGCCTGTCCATATACTACCCCAGGTGTGGGCCTGTGAACCATGGCTAAGGAAATAGGTCGAGAGGCACTGCAAAAGTCTCCACCTCTGCCACCTCCATCGTATACATGGACGGTGCAAAGGGGGTGGTCAGGGGCTGAGGCAAAGGGGGGCAGCAAAATGAGGTTTTGCCTAGGGTGTCAAAAATCCTTGCACCAGCCCTTACTATCGGTGATGTCACAAGCCGTTTGTTTCAATCCAACATGAAACACAGCTCTGTTACTTTGTTTAGCTGTGTTTGTTTAACAGGAAGTAGTACTTCACATGGAAGGAATCTTGTTGTGGGGGACACTCTGGCCATCTTGTTCACTGTGGGGTTTCTGCTCCCCGCTACCAACAGTTGCAGGAAGTGCCCTACAAATGATGTGTTGGCTTGAAGCTGTGAGTTTGCCAATGTGTCTGAACTTACAACGTGATATGCTGATTGTTACTCCAAACATTCAGCGTGTTTTTGTTCTCCATGTGTGAGGAAGATAGCCTCAGTCTCCTGCAAAAAGGCTGAGTTGAGTTTTGTGTTGCCTGTGTGGAAGTTGCAACATTACAGTTTCAGTCTTTAGTCACTGAAATCAGTGACTGGGGACAACAAAGTTGTTGCTGCTACTTTAGAACCAAGGGAAGTACCTGTTGGACTTTGGTGTGACAGAGCCAGCAAGTTGTTCACACTAAAGTTTTGTACCTACTGAACTGTGGAGATACAGAGGCAGTATGATTCTTCAAAGAGATGACTTTGGGTTGATGCCCTTGGAAAATTTTTGCCCATTAGAACTCTGGGGTTTCAGAGACAATGTGAATAGCCTAGTTAGGTAGTCAGATAGGCTGTGACCTGGGGCCAGTTTATATTTGAAACCTATATTACAAGGACTGCAAAACATTCAAGTGAACTTTCTGTTCTTTCCACTTTGTTCCACTATCACTAGATGGCAACGGAGGGCCCATCTGTGTTAGCAGTAAATTCTTTATATTCATAGGAAAATGTTCAGGAATGTAGAGTTTGAGTATATAGATAAGATGTGTATATGCTTCTTGGAAGATGGTGTTGTTCGGGAATAAGGCCTCCTTCATCCTGTTAATATTGCTAATGTACAGTTAGAGCATTAGGACTGTAGAGTAGAGTGAGAATATACTAATGTAAGTTTGCCTTTTACATTCTTGTCTTCCTCAGCTGAGAGCAGACAATGTCCCACATAGATATATGTAGATACGTGTATCTTTAGTATAATGTATAGTGATAATGCTTGTCTTCTTCGGCTGAGGACTGACAACATTCTAGATGTGTACATAATAGTTTGTCTTAGTATAGATATTACTATAATGGTACATTGTAGTATAGAGTATTGCTAGGATGTCATGCTTTCCATATTGCGTGTTTCTCTGTCTTTCAGGTGTTCCTGCACCCTTTGCGCCTTCCTTGGCTAAGGAGAGACAATATCCTTAAAATTGCACATGTTCTTTCTTAGCATTGAATAGTCAATATATAGTGTACTACGTTTCTATACCTACGTCTTCCTTAGGTTAAGGAGAGACAGTGCCTTCAATTGATTCAACAACAACCTTTTCTATTAGATAGACAGACAGTTAGGATGTTAATGTAATTTTATTCTGTCATTGCTCAATTGCATTATTCACTTGTTTTTGTGTGGAATACCACACGTATTTGTACTCAAAGTGTAATGAGGACCACGTACCTGATAGTTGAGCCTGTCTCTTGTAGAAGGAGACCTTTCATACAGCCCTGGCTCAGAGCCCACTGGAGTGGAGACAGTGGTCTCGTGAGCACAGCAAGGTAGAAGTGCCTCAGTCAGCAGCTGTAGACCGGATGCTGGAAGTAGAGCCTGGAACACTAGACAGCAGACAGCTGGAACAGGAACAGCAGCAGCAGATCAGCAATCTCAGTAGCTGGATGCAGGCAGACAGAAGAGGTGTGAGACAAGCCGGGTCAGACACGGATCAGCAAGCAGGCAGAATCAGCAGACAAGGGATGGTCGGAGACAAGCCGGGTTCAGCAACGGGTATCAGGCTGGCAGAAAAAGCAAAGTCAAACAAGCCAGGTCAGGATTGGAGAAGGCAGAATGGTCAAAGCAAGCCGGGGTCAAACAGGTAGTTGATCAGGTAGCAGATAACAGGCAACAGGTTTCAGGAACGGACTAGCTGCAGACAGCAAGGTTCAGCTGCAGACACTGTCCCTATAAAGCCAACTGGGGTGCCAAAGCGAGCTAACATGCGTTCGTTCGCGTGCAGTGCACATCACATGTGTGCGCCTCCGAACGGTCGCAGGAACCTTCGTTTGAATCCGTGCACACAAGCGTGCGTGCACACAAGCGTGCGTGATCGCAACGCTCGTCTGGATCCCTGACATTGCCCCCCCAAGGGGCAGCCTCCAGATGCCTATTGATGCTCTTTTCTCTGGGTGAGACTGGAAAAAGGCTTTGATCAGTCTTTATGCATGAATATTTGATTGAGGTTCCCAGGAGTTGTCTTCTGGTCCATAACCCTTCCATTTAATCAAGAATTGGGTCTGACCTTGTCTCTTCCTGCAATCTAGAATAGTCTCAACCTCATACTCCTTGCTTCCATCAATGAGGACAGGTTCTGGTGGTCTGGACCCTCTATCAGGGAAGGGATCAGTCACATGTGTGCGCCTCCGAACAGTTGTAGGAACCTTTGTTTGAATCCGTGTGTGCGTGTGCACAAGCGTGCGTGATCGCAACGCTCGTCTGGATCCCTGACACAAAGTTTATTCTTTCCTATCTCCTATCCCTATCCACTTTTTGTCAGGACATCCACTCTCAGGCCTGAGAGTAAATGTTTTTCTTTGCAGACTCCGAGGACGTAGTCTCCTTGGCAGGGGGAGAGTGTAGCACCCTCACCACTAGAATAGGGTAGTAGGTAAATTTAGTTGTGCTGGATAATAATTATCCTGGCTGGTTTACAGTGTTTTGGGATTACATGACTCATTTCCAGTTGTGTGGCTTCTCCATTTTGTCCAGTGAGGCTATGAAGTGGCTGGGAGGACTTCAGGAGAGAACACATCCAAGTGAATCCATGTGTCTGAATCTGTGAGTAGAGCTTAGTTACTATAGGAGACAACCTGTCCTACAAAGTACATATGTGCTCATTCAGCTTAAAGGCTCTTTTTATCTGTACTGCTGTCTGTCTCATTTCACCTATTTTCTAAGGAGTCTGCCTGCCTATTGACTATTACTAAGGGTGTCCTGTGCCCTGTCCCCCTCCCTCCCCTATTTCTCCTGTTGATAAATAAACATACTTTTGTTTAAAGCATAAAAGTGATTGGCGCTCAACTTCTTTTCGCATTGATCTCACCCACTATGCCCAACACCCTACACCTTGAGGACTGTGTAACCCTCCCCACCTCTGTAAGTCACCATCAGGCTTCCAGAGAATCGGGGTAGGCGCTACATGTGTGTGGCAGCAACCAGGTGAGGAGTACAAAGACAAGTGTGTCTTGCCTACAGTCAAACATGGTGGCGGGAATGTCATGGTCTGGGGCTGCATGAGTACTGCCGGCATTGGAGAGCTACAATTCATCAAGGGAACCATGAATGCCAACATGTACTGTGACATACTAAAGCAGAGCATGATCCTCTTCCTTCGGAGACTGGGCCGCAGGGCAGTATTCCAACATGATAACGACCCTACACACACCTCCAAGATGATCACTGCCTAGCTAAAGAAGCTGAGGGTAAAGGTGATGGACTGGCCAAGCATGTCTCCAGACCTTAACCCTATTGAGCATCTGTGGGGCATCCTCAAATGGAAGGTGGAGGAGCGAAATGTCTCTAACATCCACCAGCTCCGTGATGTCATCATGGAGGAGTGGAAGAGGACTCCAGTGGCAATCTCTGAAGCTCTGGTGAACTCCATGCCCAACAGGGTTAAGGCAGTGCTGGAAAATAACGGTGGCCACACAAAATATTGACACTTTGTGCCCAATTTGGACATTTTCACTTACGGGTGTACTCACTTTTGTTGCCAGTGGTTTAGATATTAATGGCTGTGTGTTGAGTTATTTTGAGGGGGCAGCAAATTTACACTGTTATACAAGTTGTACACGCACTACTTTACATTGTAGCAAAGTGTCATTTCTTCAGTGTTGTCACATGAATAGATATAATAAAATATTTACAAAAATGTGAGGGGTGTATTCACTTTTGTGAGATACTGTACATCATTGTAGATTTTTTCTTCCTTATTCTAGTGTATACACATAATTGTATTTTGTTTAATAATCTAATGGTTTTATATGGTGTTTTGTTTGATAGCTGTTTTTCTGTTCATGTTTCCACTTGCATTTGTGCTGTGTGCAAGCAGTGGAGGATGGTTGTCTTTCAGTGCTCAGCATATACTGAGCATTCTTTAGAAGATGCTAATAGGCGTGTGGTGAGGAGAAGGCCTATTTAAGGTATATCAGTAGTTTATCACTGGGTAATGAGTAAGCACACATAGCAGTGTGAAATGCGTCCACCTTTTGCCTTCGCTATTGCACTTGCGGCGTTTGTTATGTATTGCTTGTGGACTGTTCAATAAATGGATTCCAGTTACGTCAGTGTGCAGCCAATCTTTCCTTTTTAGGTAAGTGTAGTGGGCAGATTACATGAAGAAGACATTGCGCTGGGTCATCTTAAAGTTGGAAGGTGGTTATATAGAACATCACACTTTTAATTGAATAGGCCTCCAATTCAGAGACACAGAACACTAGTTTTCTTGCAAGAAAATGGAAGATAAGGAGGGAAAGTGCTCGGGGGTAGTCATGATGGCAGTAATTGAATTAAGACTTAATCAGCATTACATTTCAAAATATATTTTTGCAGTATCTGCAGGAGGTGTTTTAGAATCTGCTGTAATACAGGTCTTATTTATTTTTTATCAAAGTCAGTCAGTCAGTCAATGCTGTCCATAGACACACAGGGGGGTCATTTACTACAGTGCCAAAATGTGCTCCAGCAGTGCCTGAAAATAGCGCCCAATTAAAGGCAATTAAGACTTCAACTCTCTGCAACTGGGCACACATGCAAAGGGAACAGATCGCTATTGCCCATAAAATGCCTGCCAGCTCACATATGCAGGAATTGTGGCCGTCAATAGGATTCAAACCTGCAAATTCCCAAGTCCTTATTGAAAGCTTATATGCAAGTTATTGCCCATAAAAAGTGTATGTGGACCTGGGTACTTCTCTAGGGGACATGTATCGATAGAAAAAAAAGTTTTTAAAACAATAGTTTTTAAAGGAGCAGTAATTTAACCACTTCCTTACTGGGCACTTAAACCCCCCTCCTGCCCGGACCAATTTTCAGTTTTCAGCGCTGTCGCTCTTTGAATGACAATTGCGCGGTCGTGCGACGTTGGGAAACGTACACACGGGTCAACGTCTCTCAACTTCAGAATTAACGGAAATTAACCCGCGATAAAAGTCCGTGACGACCTCGTGTAAAACCGTGACATCATTTACTGGGGGGAC
>BLSH010088125.1:1666476-1680199 GCA_018402905.1 Glandirana rugosa | reverse complement strand
GATCTGCGATTTTTATCGGTAATGCGATATCGGGGCGGACATGTCGGACGTTTTTGACACTTTTTTGGGACCAATGACATTTATACAGCGATCAGAAATTTAAATGTCCACTGATTACTGTGTAAATGTCATTGGCAGTGAAGGGGTTAACCTGCAGGGGGCAGTGAAGGGGTTAACTATGTTCCCTGGGTGTGTTCTAACTGTGGGGGGGCGGGGATGGCAGGGGCATGACAGATCTAACTGATCCCAGTGACAGGGATCAGTAGATCTGGCATGCCCCCCTCACAGAACGGGGAACCGCCGTGTTTACTTCGGCGGTTCCCCGTTCCTCCTGTCTGTAAGGAGATCGCGGGTCTCCGGCGGACATCGGGTCCGCCCGACCCGCGGGCACGCTCCCGCAGTGTGCGGCGGCACGTGCACGCGCCGCTCGCGCCCGCGGGAGCGCGCCCAGCACGAGCCGAATGGGAGGACGTCTATTGACGTCCTCCCGGCATTTTAGAGCCGCGCTGTAGCCGTCATTCGGCTATAGCGCGGATGCGAGGTAGTTAATGATGATTAAATTGAAACAATAAAAATGAAAAATTCCTTTAAATATCATGCCTGGGGGGTCCCCTTGGTCTGCCTATAAAGTGGCGCATCTTTGTGATGTTTAGAACAGTGATGGAGCAAAATTACATTTCTAAAGAAAAAGAGTCATTTAAAATCACTCGCAGCTGTAATGTATTGATAAAAAATCACTGAAAAAAATTGCGTGGGGTCCTCCTCCCCAGTCCATACCAGGCCCTTCGGGTCTGACATGGGTTTTAAGGGGAACTACACACCAAAATATAAAAAAAAAAAATTGACGTGGAGGTCCCCCCAAAATCCATACCAGATCCTTCTCCGAGCATGCAGCCTGACCGGACAGGATGGGAGGGGCAAGTGAGTGCCCTCCCTCCTGAACTGTACCAGGCCACATGCCCTCAACATGGGGGGTGGGTGCTTTGGGGCAGGGGGGCTCTGCACTCCCCACCCCAAAGCACCTTGTCCCCATGCTGATGGGGACAAGGGCCTCTGCCCGACAACCCTGGGCTGTGGTTGTCGGGGTCTGCGGGTGGGGGGCTTATCGGAATCTTGTGAATGAGAATGGGGTACATTGTTCCCCTACCCATTCACCAATAAAAGCAGTGTAGTGTGACAAAAGACGGTAGCCAGTTTTTGACAATTGCTTTATTAAAAATATTTTCTTCTTCCCCGCTTCTTCCTCCGGTCTTCCTCCATCTTCTCCTTCCCCGCTTCTTCTTCTGGTCTTCTCCTTCTTCCTCTGGCTTCTTCTTCCCCCACTTCTTCCTTCCTCCGGTCTTCTCCTTCTTCCTCCGCTGTCGCCCCTGCCGCCGACCCGCTGTAAATTCAAAAAACAAACTTCCTCCAATTATGCGATGGGGCGGATGATGTCATTCAGAGACCCCGCCCCCTTGTGACTTCACTGCCAATGATTGGTCCCCGCAAAAGAGCAGAAGACCCCGCAAAAGAGCAGAAGATGGCATGGAGAGGGAGAAGAACCTTGAACAGAGCAGAAGACACCACAAAAGAGCAGAAGAAAGAAGACACCGGAGGAGGGAGAAGAGCTGGAGAGGGGAGAAGAGACGCCGGAGCTTCCTTAATAAAATATTTTAAAAAACTGTGTAGTGTGTTTTTTTTCCCACTTTTTTAATGTGAATGGGTAGGGGTATAATCCACCCCATACTCATTCACATAGGGGGGCAGAATCTAGGAGCCCCGTTTTTAAAGGGGGCTCCCAGATTCCAAAAAGCCCCCCATCCACAGACCCTGACAACCACTGGCCAGGGTTGTCAGGAAGAGGCCCTTGTCCTCATCAACATGGAGACAAAGTGCTTTGGGGTGGGGGGCGCAGAGCCCCCCTGCACCAAAGCACCCACCCCCCATGTTGAGGGCATGTGATCTGGTATGGTTCAGGAGGGGGGGTGCTCGCTCATCCCCCCATCCTGTCCGGCCAGGCTGCATGCATAGATAAGGGTCTGGCATGGATTTGGGGGGACCCCACATCAATTTTTTTTTTAATTTGTGCAGGGTTCCCCTTAAAATCCAGACCAGACCTGAAGGACCTGGTGTGGATGAAGGGGGGGGGGGAGCACACACCATAATATTGAATAATTACATACAATTGCATCCATTTGAAGAGTTATACTTCTGGAATCAACCAAAATCATGTTACATAGTTACATAGTTAGTCAGGTTGAAAAAAGACACAAGTCCATCTAGTTCAACCAAACAAAAAAAAAAATATATATATATATATAACCAAACAATCCCATATACAATCCTTCACCCACAGTTGATCCAGAGGGAGGCAAAAAACCCCAGCAAAGCATGATCCAATTTGCTATAACGGGGGAAAAACTTCCTTCCTCATCCCCCAAGAGGCAATCGGATACACCCTGGATCAACTTTACCTAAAAATGTTAGTACCCAGTTATATTATTTACATTAAGCAAAGAATCCAGGCCTTTTTTAAAGCAATCAACCGTGCTGGCCAAAACCACCTCTGGGGGGAGTCTATTCCACATTTTCACAGCTTTTAATGTGAAGAAACCTTTCCGTATTTGTAGATGAAATATTTTTTCCTCTAGACGTAAAGAGTGCCCCCTTGTCCTTTGTGATGACCTTAAAGTAAATAACTCCACACCAAGTTCACTATATGGACCACTTATATATTTGTACATGTTGATCATATCCCCCCTTAATCTCCTCTTCTCAAGAGAGAATAAATTCAGATCCTCTAATCTTTCCTCATAGCTGAGCTCCTCCATGCCTCTTATTAGTTTGGTTGCCCTTCTCTGCACTTTCTTCAGTTCCCCGATATCCTTTTTGAGAACTGGTGCCCAAAACTGAACTGCATATTCCAGATGAGGTCTTACTAATGATTTCTACAGGGGCAAAATAATGTCTCTATCTCTGGAGTCCATACCTCTCTTAATACAAGAAAGGATTTTTCTTGCTTTGGAAACCGCAGCTTGGCATTGCATGCCATTATTAAGCTTATGATCTACTAAAACCCCCAGATCCTTCTCCACTATAGATTCCCCCAGTTGTACTCCCCCTAGTATGTACGATGCATGCATATTCTTGGCCCCCAAGTGCATAACTTTACATTTATCAACATTAAACCTAATTTTCCACATAGTCGCCCAATTAGACAGTGCAATGAGGTCTGCTTGTAAGTTGGAAACATCCTGCAAGGACATTATTCCACTGCATAGCTTGGTACTTTTAATCCCAGGCCCTATATCATTTATAAATATATTGAAAAGTAAGGGTCCCAACACTGAACCTTGGGGTACACCACTGATAACCTTAGACCATTCAGAATAAGAATCATTAACCACTACTCTTTGAATTCGATCTTTTAGCCAGTTTTCTATCCATTTACAAACCTTACACATTAGCCGTGTGTGGGGAACGGTGTCAAACGCTTTTGCAAAATCCAAGTACACCATGTCCACAGCCACCCCTCTGTCCAAGGTTTTACTTACCTCCTCATAAAAAGAAATCACGTTTGTTTGACAATTTCTGTCTTTAATGAATCCATGCTGTCTGTTGCTTAAAACATTTTTTTCCAGCAAGAACTCATCTATGTGGCCTTTTATTATACTCTCCAGTATCCTCCCAGCTATAGAAGTTAAACTAACAGGTCTATAGTTACTTGGTAAAGACTTTGATCCCTTTTTAAATATGGGCACCAATTGCCTGACCCTTACAATTGCCTGACCCTAGGCACTATTGGTGAAACCGTTAACCTGGAGGACTCTACTTGCCTGATGGATTACAAATTGATCTGAGAAACGTTACTGCCAGTGGATTACAAATGAGAGTTGGAGGAATATGTGATTCTTTTCTTTCACTCCACCTCTCCAATAAAGAGTACTAGGGGGGGACATTTCCTGTTGTGGCAGCTGCTGACATGTGTGCTGAGATGTTAGCAAAACAGGGGGCACCTCACCTGGATCTTGACTAACTTGAACATGGGGGTTGTCAGTTGATCTCTTAAGTTCCTTTGAAACATACTGATGGACAATGAGGAGTCTCAACGTGGTCTTGCTTCTATGTGTGAGAGGAGTGGGTGCTAAAGTTTGGTCCTTTGCCTGCACCTGGCACAATTGTAGCTGATACGCAGCTGTGCAACCCGTCTCCGGGAGTTGTCCCCTATAAAGAGGGGGGGGGGGGACTATTGGGAAAAAAATAAAAAAATAAAACTGAACGAATAATGTTGTTGCATTACAGGACAATAGGAAAATGTATTAGTTAGTCAGATAGGATTTATTTCTCCGTATATTGGATCAAAGGACTTAGAGTTTTTTAAAGGAATGTGCAGACCACCAGGTGGAGTGAGGGTGCCACCTGTGTGAGTTACTTCTCATCTTGTTTGGACTCATTCATTGTAAATCTTTTGATACGATGGGAAAGGGGTGCACCGTGTCACCCTTGAAGGGGGTGTGACCCATTTTCAAATGTGTGGTTATTATGCCATTTTGATGCAAATGATTTCCTGCTGCCCCTGGCAACCAATTTTAATAATGTATATAGAGTGTTACAGGTTATTATGACAATAGAATGTACTCTCTTGCTGTTTGTGTTCTCTTCTAGGTGTTCCTGCACCTGTTCCACTCTCCTTGGCTAAGGAGACATGATGATTTCAGCAAAGATACCTATTTCTCTTTTCTCCTCTTACAGGCGTAAATAATAGTTAGATAGATAGGTATATGTGAGTGGTTTATTCACAACTCTCTTATGCTAATTATGTGGTACAACACGTCTCCAACTTGTAAATACCAGTGTAAATTTGTTGCTTATGTGTGGAATACTATTTGCTATTAACATTTGTGTTATACCTTTTTCATGTGGTACGCCACATGTCATTGTTACGAGTTGCCTTTCCCTGTTACCCCTCCTGTCCATGTTTTGCCAGGACATCCATTCTCAGGCTTGAGAACAAAGATTTTTTGTTTATTAGTCCGCAAACTCTGAGACATAGATCTGTAGGCAGGGGGAGAGTGTAGCACCCTGGGTTGAGTCGGAATGCTGATAAATTTAGTTTTGCTAGGTGGTAACTAACCTGGGTGATTATTGTAGGATCTTCTGATTTCCTATCCAGTTCCAAGTTGATGCATCTCTCTCCTCTGCCACTGGGTGGCATTGTCATTCCTGGCACTGTATTGACAAGGTGTAAATGAACTTGGAATGTGAGTGGATAGGTTGTTCTGGCCAATGGGTGGGGGTTTTCTTTGGCCCCATGACCTGCTGGGAGAGACTATATAGTGGAGAGGAGTCAGGTGATTGGGGTTCTGTGCCACCTGGATGGCCGTCTGGATGGACAAGTGTTGAAAGCTCCTGGCTGCTAGGCCAGAAGCCTGGGCCCTATCCGGGAGTTCCTGGGAGTAAAGCCTCATACACACACACAGATTGTTGGCCAACTGAACGTCCAACTTTTGTCCAAATTGGGCAACGGCGGTTTGATCTAGCGTACTGACATGAGTCAAGTAATCGGCCAACAAAGCTGAACGTAGTGACGTGTTACGAGAGTATAAAGAGGAAGTTCAGGTGAATGTGATTTGTGAATTACAAACACAGGTTACATGACCAAACACTTCCTGGATTCCAAGCATGCATGTTTGCACTTCCAACTTTTTGTTGACCAAATTCTGTACACACGAGCCAACAATCAGCCAACACCTTGTTGGCCAACACAAGTTTTCTAGCTTCGTCATCCAACTTCTGTTGGACGACAATTGGAAATCCGCTGTAGAATCGTGCGTACACACGATCGGATTATCGGCCAACAGGCTGTTAGACGACCGTTGTTGGCCAACAATCGGACCGTGTCTACGGGCCTTTAGGCAGTCTGAGGCCTACCCAGGACAGGAAGGAGTTGCAGAGGTTGGGGCTTAGTGCAAGGAAGCCTAACCAAGTCTTGCGGGTTCTGCCAGCCAGAGAACCCTTATTTGTCAGAGGTGAAAGGACATGGTCGCCAGTCGGAGGAACTATCATTCCTGTCGCCAGCGGCAAATCATGAGCCAAGGTCAGAGGTAAACGGGAACTGTCGCCATCGGAATGGACAACACTCCTTTTATTACAGTCTGGAGGGCAAAGTTGAGAGAGAGAATACCAGAGCAGCCCATTTCGCCAGCCGGGGACAGTGAAGAGGTGGGAAACTCTCAGTGGAAGTCAAGCTAGGGACCCAGAAGGCTAAAGGGGTGACGCTTGAAAGAAGGTTCAGTAGGTGAGCTGAGTTTGTTGAGGAAAAAGGCCCAGCAGATTAGCATGGGTGAAGTTCAGAAGACACGGCGGCCGGCTGCGTGGAGCTCTGGGAACCCAGTGGTGATTAGAATTGAAGCTGAAGCGGGAGGCTGCGAGATGGAGGCCAGTTCTGCACAATGGGGATATCAGTTGGTATGTGTTAGATCTGAGTTGAAGTCAAGTACAAGTTCAACCAACTAAGGAAATTGCTCCAGGTTCACTCTTTAACACCACGGTTTTAATCTGTAAAACTATTACATTGTTCTGCTTAAAGTCTCGGAGTCTGCAAAAGTGCTGTTGCACTAGTTCTAAGGGTGCCCTGTCCCTAACCCTCTCTCCCCAGTTCATAACGAGAAAATAAATCTCTTTCAGCATTCTCAAAGTGTCTGGTGCCCAACTTTATTCTACATTGCATCACACCCACCATGCCTAGTAACCCACACTGTAAGAATGGATGTCAGCCTTCCCTGACTCTAAAGGTCACCATCAGGCCTGCAGAGATCATGGCCTTGGCTTCACTGCTTTCTTATTTTTTTTTATAATCAGTATTTATTAGATTTACAAAAAGCCATACAAAGTGAATAAAAATAATAGAAATGAAGACAAGAGCATAACCGTAAAAAAATCAAGGGTACGTTCCATCTGTAAGGCAGACATAACTACTAAGTAACATCATTAAAAATAGTACAGCCCATTAAAAGGAGCGAAAACCATCATATCAACCCCATATTGTACATTCATTATAGTTACAAAAAGGAATCGCTCCCCTCCAGTTGGTCCATATCTAAAACCTGCTCTAGCAATATTAGTCATTACTCAGGTCATACAGGGTTGGACCAGACAGGTAAGAACACTTCTATTTACATGTAATACAATAAAAGTGATACTAACTGGGCTCAATGTGAATAGGGGTGAGAAGGATAGAAAAAGAAACCTCCAGCAAACAAGCACAACTCTCCATAACTCCTAAGAATTAAAAAAGAGAGAAAGATTCTGTGCAAGTGTCCCAACCAATGGCTGGGTCACAAAACAAGCTAACAAAATGCTGACTGAATATGTGTAGCTGTGTATAGGGGGGACCCTAGGCAGACAGGAGCAATGTTGCCCTCCCAGGTTACCAATAGGGATGGGCCAAAACCCCCCCCCCCCCCCCCAGTTCGGTTTGCACCAGAACATGCGAACAGGCAAAAAATTTGTCTGAACATTCAAACACCGTTAAAGTCTATAGGACATGAACATGAAAAATCAAAAGTGTTCATTTTAAAGGCTTATATGCAAGCTATTTTCCTAAAAAGTGTATGGGGACCCTGGCCCTGCCCTAGGGGACATGTATCAATGTAAAAAAAAAGGTTTTCAATCGATCATTTTTCCAGGAGCAGTGATTTTAATAATGCTTAAAGTGAAACAATAAAAATGAAATATTCTTTTTTCTGGGGGGGGGGGAGGGTCCCTTAGTCTGCCTGTAAAAGGGCACATCTCTGTGATGTTTAGAACATAGCCAGAGCAAAATGAAATTTGTGAAGGAAAAATTGTCATTTATTATCGCAGCAGTAATGTATTGCCGGCTCCCGGCAATATACAGAAAAATGACAGAAAAAAATTGCATAGGCCCCCCCCCCCCAGTCCAAACCAGGCCCTTCGGGTCTGGTTTGGATTTTAAGAGGAACCCCCACGCTAAAATTTTTAAAAAATTGACGCGGGGTCCCCCCTAAAATCCAAACCAGACCCTTATCCCTCCCTTAACATGGAGGGGGTGCAGAGCTGGGGGGGGGTGTAACATGGAAAGGGTCTGTGTAGCATGGAGGGGGTGCGGAGCTGGGGGGGTCTGTGTAACATGCATGATTCCAGAGCTGTGGGGGGGGCTGTGTAATGTAAAGGGGTCCAGAGGTGCCAGGGGTTTGTGTAACGTAAAGGGTGCCAGGGGTTTGTGTAATGTAAAGGGGTCCAGAGGTGCCAGGGGGCGGTGTAATGTAAAGGGGTCCAGAGGTGCCAGGGGTTTGTGTAATGTAAAGGGTGCCAAGGTTTTTTTTGATAAGGTTATCTGAAAGATGGGTTTCAAATGTTTTGACAGGTGCACCGTTTCAGTGCTTGCCATATAGGCGCCATTTTCACTAGATACGCCTCTTTACGTTCCACAAGGGTCTTCTCCAGTGACACCCATAACTTATCCTCAGAGTTATGGTGCCAATTCGTAATACGCACTAAAGGCATCGCTTTATAGTAAAGGTTAATGTCTGGTAGCCCAAGGCCACCATCTGATTTGCGTCTACCTGGGACGTGCAGTGAGGTCAGTGGCTGGTGAGGCACTGGCTAGAACAGAACCAGATACACATAGGTTACAAGAGCAATAATTCTAGCACTAGACCTCCTCTGTAACTATAAACAGGTAACCTCTAAAAAATTTTAAAGCGCTGTCAATGGAGATTGTTAAGTACTGAAGTGTTGCACCATTCCACAAGTGTGCGCAAGCGTGACATGTTAGGTATTTATTTACTCAGCATAACATCATCTTTCACATTATACAAAAAAAAAAATCGGCTAACTTTACTGTTCTTTTTTTTATTCATGAAATAGTTTGAAAAATTTGCAGCGAGTGCCATTTTTTTCCCAAGGGTGTCTGCTAAAACAATATATAATGTTTGGGGGTTCTGAGTAATTTTCTAGCAATTTTCTAGCAAAAAAAAATATTTTTAATCAATTAAGAGGTTAATTACCATAAGTAAAAAATACACAAATAATTATTATATATTGTTTTAAAGGTAATTTACTATATTTTCATAAACTGTACTCAAGTAGGTAGCTTAATGGACAAATTGCTGAAGTTATAACTTCAAACCAGTAGTTTCACAGTAAATAGATAAATAATATATGATTTAGCTTGATTAAAACAGTACATTTTCATCAGCAGAAGATTCTCATTCTCCCTCTAAACTGTGTAGGAAAAAGATGGGTTTGTGGGTACATCTTATACACAGAAACCCATGTTTTTTCTTGTAGTTAAGAGGGCTGGGCTGGAAGGGAGTATTTGTCTTTTAGACAATTGACCCCTTCTATGACACTACAGTGAGGCGTGCCTCCACTATAGCATTTTTATTGGACAGCTTGGGTCAATGGTGCTTTACCATTGGTCCAAGGCTCCAAGCTGTCCATTGAGCTCAGTGCTTCTGACAAGAAGTTAGGAGAGGCACTGTGAGCTCATCCTCTCAGTCTGCTGAAATCACAGTGTGTCAGCTTGTATTTAAACTGGCCGCTCTGTATGTAGCTTCTGACAGACTGCACAAAGAGCCCTGTATCTCTCGAACCATAGATGATAGGAGCCCCAATTATACCAGTGGTGGGGTAGGACTTCAGCTACCTACAGCCCAAATTTGGGGTCTCTGTGACCCCAGGTCGCTGAGCTATGACCCTCAAAGTCAATCCTTTTTTTTCTCTTTTTTTTTGTTATGTTCGTGGCAGGTGAGGCTCTGACTCACCTGCCTTCCCTGATTGTATGTCCCTGGTGTCTACGCAAGATTGAATGGGCTAACCTGGGTTGCGTATCCTGCCAGACAAAAGCTATAAATAATTTGTGTAAGCATCGAAAAACATATGTGGCAATGAGATAGGTATCGTGTAAAGTAGGTAAAGAATCCTGGGATGTCTGAAAAAAAAAAGAATCCTGGGTAAAACGTTAATTTTTAGTGCGTTAATGTGCCCTAGTGAGGGTAGCAGCCCGCCATCAAACCTCCTTTCTTCTAACCTCAAATTGTGGCCATGTGTCCTCATCAGAGAGATTATAGCAAACAATTTATTACAGTTACTGTAGTCTCCTTCGATATATTTGTACATAGTAATCATATCCTCTATTAAGCACCTCTTCTCCTTGGTAAATAACTGTAATCTATCTTCGCTGAACTCTTTCTAATTCAAAAACATCTTTCCTGAGAATTGGTGGCCAAAATTAAACTGTATATTCAAAATGAGGCCAAACCAGTGATTTGTAAAAGGCTAGTATTATTGATTTACCTCAATAATTTACCTGAATGTATGCCCTTTTGAGTGCATGAGAGTATTTTGCTAGCTTTGTTAGCTGTGGCTTGGCGTTGCATTCTATTGCTAAGTCTGTGATCTACAAGCACCCCCACATCCTTTCCCAGGTAAGCCCCTCCTAATATGCAATTTACATGTGTATTTTGGGCACCCATGTGCATAACTTTACATTTCTTAAGATCAAACTTATTCTGCCATGTAGCTACCCAACTCCATTTTGTCAAGGTCTTCCTGTAACATCCTGTGCTGAATTTATTTCCTTGGACAATTTGGTATCACCAGCAAACACCGAAAATTAGCTCTTAATTTAAATCCTCTATATCAATAATTAACAAATTGCACAATATCGGTCCCAATACAGAACCCTGGAGCACAGCACTCACAACTTTAGACTATTCAGAGAATAAGTGATTTATCACTACTGTATTGACTCATCAATGAGACCAGTTTCCATCCATGTAAATACAATTTCATTAATTGTAAAGGACATTTTATAGATTAAATGTTTATAAGGTGCAGTATGATTTGTTTTAGAAAAACCTAAAACTACATTTAATGGTCTTTGACCGTCCAATTTTTCACTTAATGTCTCAAAGAATAATAACAGGTTAATGTTTAAAATAATAATAACAGGTTGGTCCGACAAGAACAGTCTTTGATAAATCCATGTTGTTTGTCACTTATGATACCTTTATGGCAGGAACATTTCTAAATAGTGTTTCTTCCCATTCCCTCAAATACCTTACATACTATTGATGTTAGGCTGACTGGCCTGTGGTAAACATCTCCAATCCTTGGTACCACATTTGTTCTATACCAATCAACTGGTAGCATTCCAGTCAGTGAGGTGTCTTTAAGAAAATTGGAAAATGAGGTTTGGCTATAACTGAGCGAAGTGCCCTAAGGGCTTACGAGTGTAAGCCATTTGGACCTTGTGATTTGTCCAAATTAAGTTTCTTTTGTACCTGGTTTTCTGTCAGCCAGAGGAAACAACAGTACTATTCAACCTGTCTTATTCATCTGTAAAAACAGAAGAGAAAAGCTGATTTAATGTATGTACCTTTTCACTGTAATTTGTGACCAGCTTCCTGTGTTCATCTGTTATAAGGTAATCTTTTTACTGTTCATATACAAATAAAATATTTGTATTTGTTCTTCTTCCTGTAGCAATGTGTTTCTCATATTCTATTTCATCTGCCATACTTGCTCCCTTGCATTTATTGTTGCATTCCTTGTAAATCTGGAATGCTGAGGGTGTACCTTGTACTTTGTACTTATTAAAGGCCTGTTTTTTCTCATTTTTTAACACTAGAATTTAGCCACAGGTTTTATTTTTGTTCTTTTATGTTTGTTTAATTCATCTTTGAAACACTCCCACTTGCCTTGCGTGCTCTTTGTTGCAAATATTTGGTCCTATTGAGTGTTGTGCAGTAGGGATCACAGCTTATTGAAGTTAGCTTTTTTGAAATTCAAAGTTCTTGTCATACCAACATGCCTCTCTTTCTAGTAACTTATGGCAAATGAGATTACTATTGCCCAAACTGTCACTAACTTGCAAATCTGTAATGAGCTCTGTGTTTTTTGAAATTAGAGCATTTTCCCTTATTGTGGCTTCCACCATCTATTCCATGAAATTGTCCTGCAATATGTATAAGAAATGACAAGCCTTTGTTGAATGTGCAGTTCCATTTGCCAAATCAATATTGTGATAATTAAAATTGCCCATAATAACATTGCCCTTCTTCCCACTCATTTCAGTCCGTAAAAGGAGCTGAGACTCTTCCTCGTGCTTTATATTAGGCAGGCATTGGGACTACTGGGAGTTTCCCAGTGGGCCAATGGCTCAATGGGCCGGTTTCAGAGACAGCCTACAGCCTGTCAAAGTAATGGCTGTGCGGCTCGTGCAGCCATTACTTTGAGCAACGCTGTACACTGCCCAGTGGCAGGGTCGATCCTGGGCGGGTGCACCTTGCACAGGCGCCACTAGCTAAGGCACAGGGGCCCCGAAACCCAAGTGCTCCCTCCTGCGTGCTCTCCCAGCAACTGAGCCGCGAGCGGGTCTGTAGGGGAGAAACTGTTCTGTCCCCCTTCTTCCCCCTGCTCGAGCTGCCGCTATGAGCAGAGGTGTTACGTACCTGACGGTGGAGTCTGTCTTGTGCAGGGAACAACCGCTCTTGCGCACCCGATTCAAGGACCCCTGGTAGTGTAGACAGAGGCCCGAGAGTGCGGGATGGCACGAGGGCTGGATCGTCACAGATGTTGTAGTGAGATTCCAGCAGGTCGTGCAAACAGGAGAATGGTCGTACAAGCAGGGTTGGCAAGTGCAGGCAGAGAGGTACAAAAAGGGTTAGGCAAGCGGATCGTCAAGTTCAGGCAAGGTTCGTTAATGGGCGGGCAGCCTAGGTACAGAGGAGTAGACAAGCGGATGGTCGTGGATAGCCGGGGTCGATGCAGATAGCGGACAACAGGTCAAAGCAAGCCGGGTCAACAGGAAACAGGTGAAACACAGGAACAGGTAGGGAGCTGAGGCCCACAGGTCTGGAACGCTGTAGAACAAGCAGCAACTTGGTGCAGGATGTCCAGGGTTTAAATAGGCGCCATTTGGGGAGCGCGCGAACGCGCACGGGAGCGCGCGCACCACCGCGGAAATGGCCAGGAACACTGGCAAGTCCTTTTTACTAACAAGAGGGCCATTTCCTGCTCATTCCCCCTCCTCTTTCGGTCAGCAGTGTGTAGAGTGGCTGTGTCTCTGTATGGAGAGAGCAGCTGCGGGCTCTTCATTCCCCCCTCCTTCTCCTCCTCATGCTGCTGTATTCAGTAGCGGGGAACGGCACCCTCTCCTTACTATTGGGCAGGAAGAGGTGGATCATGGGACATGTAGTCCCAAAGACTGGAAGGCCCATTGCAATCCTAAGAGGGAAACTGCAACCCCCAGCATACTCATCTGAAGGGAAGGGAGAAAGAGCTAGGCTATGGATGGTAAGTGATATGTTGCATCTGGGGACCCTGATTTAAGGTAGGCTCTCAGGGGACCCTGATGTAAGTGGGGGGGGGGCTCTCTGGCAACCCTGATGTAAAGGTGGCTCTCTGGGGACCCTGATGTAAAGAAGGGGCTCTCTGGGGACCCTGATGTAAGAAAGGGGCTCTCTGGGGACCCTGATGTAAGGGGAGCTCTCTGGGGACCCTGATGTAAGTGGGGGGGCTCTCTGGGTACCCTGGTGTAAGGGGAGCTCTCTGGGGACCCTGATATAAGAGGGCTCTTTGGGGACCCCAATGTAAGGGAGGCTCTATGGGGACCCAGATGTAAGGAAGGGGCTCTCTGGGGACCCTGATGTAAGGAAGGGGCTCTCTGGGGACCCTGATGTAAGGGGAGCACTCTGGGGACCTTATCTCTCGGGGA
>BLSH010088125.1:1583543-1618144 GCA_018402905.1 Glandirana rugosa | reverse complement strand
TGTTCATGTAGAGAGTTTCTAGTGATCATTCTATATCATGTGTATAGCATTATGCAAAAACATTTTCTATTAATTTTTCACTTTTTCACCTTCGTTTTTCTCATGATTGCATGGCTATCGTATTGGGGCATGTATGTGCTTTTATAGATTGTTGTGAGGTTTTAACTCTCAGCGCTGATTCGGCTCCTCCTAGACAGGTCTGGGGGCAGCTGAATCGGTGCATTAAGCACTAATGATCCACTCAGAACAGCTGTGGCTTTACTTAGCCTGCTTTTTGGGCTCTATAAATTGAGGATCATTTGGCAATTCATGTAGGTTATGAATAAGCAGACGTAAGCGCTGTGAAACGCGTTAACCCATTGTCATCCATGGACATGCCGGTATCTGTCATTATGCTTGTCACTTTGTGATGTACTTTGTTGAATAAATTTACAAACATTTTCCAGCAAACCGGTGCAGCATGTGTGCGGTCATCTCCTTGCTTTAATGTGGAACTATGTGCACTAGCATGCAGATTTTACAGGTGACATGGATAACAGAGTGAGTTTTGTGTGAAGATCTCACTGGTAACATGAAATTCCGGGAGAGAGCTGTGTGTACATCAAGTTGCAGATCTCACAGGTGAAATGGATATTGGTGTGTGAGATGTGTGTGCTGGATTGCAGATCTCACTGGCGACAGGATACTATACAGTAATATGTTTCCTTGCTTGCTGATTTTACAGGGGACATGAATAGTGGGGAGTGAGGTGTGTGCACTTGATTGCAGATCTCATTGGTGACAGGATACTATGGTGTTAGCTACAGTAAATGCCCTGAAGTGCTTATTTTACTGGTGACATGGATACATAGAAACACAGAAGAGTGACAGCAAAAAAAAATAAAAAAATAGTTTGCTCCCCTCCCCCCCTTTTTTTTTTAGTTAGATAGTTTTTTTTTTATTTTTTAACTTTTTTTTTGTATGAGTTTAGATCTCGGTTTGTCCCAAGCATGTTTGCATCCACTTAATGTTTACTGGTTTACTACCACTGCTGGAAGTCTATTCCAAGCATCAACTACACCTTTGGCAAAATTATATTTTCCAAGATTAGTTTTAAACTTCCCTCCTGAGGTCATGTCCCCGTGAAGTCTCTCCTGATATGTTTTATCCCTCAGTCCTTTCACCATTTTTCTTCCCCAACTCGTTCTATCTTATCAACATCTTTTTATCGGTGAGGCCTCCAGAACTGAACACCATTCTAAATGAGGCCTAACTAAAGATCTATATAGGGGAATTAGGACCTTCTTCCTCCTGCCTGGTCACATTGCTCATTTTGCAATCATCTGAGAACCCCCAAATCTTTTTCTGCTGTCCTGCTGGCTAACGCTGCACCCCCAATTTTGTACTCTCTCAGGATTATTTTTCCCTAGGTGCATTCATTTACATTTAGAAACCTTTAACTCAGGGGGCGTGGCCTGATGCGGCATGGAGTAGGACGTGCGAGAAAGGAGCTCCGTCCATTACTCCTGTTATCATTGATCATGAAGCCCGAACACTGCTGCTAAACACACCGTAAGACTTCTACGGGTGTGGACGTTCCCTGGGACAGCATGGCACCGCCGAAACCCAAACCTGATACCGCAGCTAAGCTGGATAAATTCCGCCGGCAGGAGAAGGAAGGTACTGGGGAAGATGGCGCCGAGGCCCTTGTGGGGAAAGAGGTGGCGGGAGCGGACACAGACAGAGTACTTGAGGCGATTACAACCCTTCAAACCAATCTTACAGCCAGGATTGAAAAGGTAAAAGTCGATATATCTCTCATTAGACAAGATTTCCATAATCTTAAAGAGAGAGTCACCACATTTGAAGTGCGGCTGGGAGAAGTAGAAGATGCGTTACCCCCGCCTACAAACGGCCTCAGACAGAATGCAAAAACAAATTGACCTCTTAATAGCTAAGCAAGATGACATGGAGAACAGGTTGCGAAGATGCAACCTGCGTTTCATCGGCATGCCGGAAGGGGCTGAGGGGAAAGACCCCACCACATTTCTCGAGCAGCTGCTCATCACCACATATGGCAGAGAGGCCTTCTCTCCCACCTTTGCTGTTGAGAGAGCCCACCAAATGCCAGCAAGACCGCCGCCTCAGGGGGCTCCTCCGTGCACATTTATTGCCAAAATGCTAAACTTCAAGGACAGAGATACTGCACAGTGTATGGCACGCATTAAAGGTAATATAGCACTGGCTAATGTAAAGGTGGCCATATTTCCGGATTTCTCCACGGAGGTGCAGAAGAAAAGACAGCAATTTACAGAAGCAAAAAGAAACCTGAGGCTCAAAATGTATCAAGTACCCGATGCTGTTCCCTGCGCTGCTCCGCGTAGATGATGAGGACCGTGCCATCTTTTTTGAGAAGCCTAACAACGCCATTTCCTGGCTGGAAGCCCGAGGTAATAACAGGAGGGGTCAAGACTGAACATCCTCACAGCATACACCCCCACTCTTATGGAAAGTATCGGACTCATTTGTGATGTCAGGTACTAAATGATGTAAGGGACCGCTCTGCTCAAGGAACCAGAAAAGAATTTGCTTATGCCCGTTGTTCCTTTACTACCCGCATATCAGAGACATATGCGAGTCTCGTTGAGTACCCCTGCACAAGTACCCGCACCCTTCACTGATGGCACGGTGAGTTGAACCGGAGGAGCGTACGGGGACAATGGAGCAGGACCTGCTCCCTAAAACTGTTAATTTCTCCTTTATTGTTCCGTCTGCTCCCGATTCTTATATGATCTTTTCACAACCTTCTAACAAGGGTGGTGAGATATTATGTTCTTTATTTGGTTGCACTAAACCCACATTTCAACATGACTAAACATTGAGGGATTACTGTTGTGCCGGAGTTGTTACGGTCCTACTAAGTGCTAAATACGTGCAGTGAAAAATCGCCCCACTGCACCCCTGGAGAGAACTTGGACTTTGTCTGAGGAGCCCTTACTGATGACCTCTGTTGTCACCCAGACACATTACCTGCAGAGTAAGCATATCCAAAACGTCCTGTTAATGTATACATGTGTCTCAGTGACGAGGACGTGTCTAAGGTTCTCTTTGGGACTGTTCTGTTTGTCGGCTGTGTTGATGACAGCTGACGAGCGTTCCTTGTTGAAGTTTTGGGATTACAACCGCACAAGTTGGGGTTGTTGCCGGGTTGGGTGGGGGAGGTGTTTTCTCATGTTTTTGCAGTGTACTATAATTGCCTTAAATGTAAGGTTATCCTATGTGATCTGTCTTGCCTTATCTGATTATAACAGCACCCATGGTGCTAGCCTATCCCATAGCGGCTCCCCTGGATTGGAACTTAGACTCGGTGGGTTGTGGACTCCCTCTGGCGGTGCACCTAGGGACTGCGCATACACGCCTTTCCATCTCTTTTTTTAGCGATAGATATGCCTTCCATTAAGTTTATGACATGGAATGTCAGGGGCCTGCGGGACAAAATTAAAAGGGCAGCGGTTCTTTCCTTTGTCAAAAAACAGCGTGTGGAGATTGCAGTTCTGGTTGAAACACACCTAGATGGTAATCTGCAGTTGGCTCTCTAATGCCTATGGATCGGCTGGGCCTATCACTCGGTCTACTCCTCGCACACCAGGGGAGTGTCCATACTCATAGCTAAGAAAGTGCAATTTGAACTATGCAACCTGGTTACAGACCCCCAGGGGAGATATGTATTTATGCAAGCCAAGTTATATGGGGAGCTGCTGCTGCTCCTGGCCTTCTATGTCCTGCCCCCGTTCTCTACTGGGGTGATCACTGAGGGTCTGGAATTCATGGCCAGATATCCAGGGTCTCAGGCAATTTGGTTGGGAGACTTTAACTCAGTCCTTGATGTGGACTTGGACAGGGTATCCCGCCCTGTCCGGGCGCACACCACCCGTGGACGAACTAGGTTCGCCAGATTGCTCTCACCCCTCCCTCAGGGCATACTCTTGCTTTTCCTCTTCCCATAATACAATGTCTCGTATAGACTTTATTTTGACATCCCAAACGCTACTACCTAAATTACGAGAGGCTGCGTTTTGTCCGAGGTTGCTCTCCGATCACAGCCCATATTGGGTTAAATTAAACTTGCAGATGTCTAGACCCCCAGTGAGATGGCAGTTGAATCCCTTCTGGCTCTCACTTTTTTCAGAATCAGATGGGATTGAGACAGCCCGGTCTGGGTTTTTTCAAGACAATGAACAGTCTTCGCCTATTATAAACGTATGGGAGGCATTCAAACTCCATGTTAGAGCTACCCTCACGACACATATTAATGGACTTAAGACTAAAACTTATGAACACACGGAAAGGGAACTAACCAGACTTGTTGAGTTGGAGGGTCAGTTTGCAGCAGACCCTTCCTTGAACAATACATCTCTCCTCAAATTGCAAACTAGAAAGGTAGACCAATTACATTATGAAGAGGCCAACAGAAAATTTTTTTTTTTGCTAAAAAAATAACTTTTGAACACGGGGAGAAGGCGGGTAAACTACTAGCCTATATGGCCCATAAAGAGGAGACGATCTCACTGAACACCCCCTCGGGAACACCTATTACAGACCCCGTAGAGGTGACTGAGATTTTTCGCCAATATTTTCAATCTCTGTATGCCACTACGGTCTCTCATGACACAGGGATTTGTAGATCGCTTCCTGCAGGATCTTCCCATCCCACAACTCTCTCAGTCACAGGTGGATATGCTTGAAGCCCCGTTGAGTTCGGAAAAAAGAAACCTTTAACTGCAGTCTCCACTGCTTTGACCAATTTTCCAGCAATGCCAAATCATGTTCTATGTTACAGACACCTCCAGGGATATCAACCCTATTGCACATCTTTGTCTCATCAGCATAAAGACATAACCTTACCCAACAAACCTTTAGTTATATTACTTACAGATTAAATAGAACAGGACCCAGTACAGAGCCTTGTGGTACCCCACTAGTAACTGTTCTCTGTTCCGAATGAACCCCACTTACAACCACACTCTGGTATCTATCATTTAGCCAACTGCATACCCACTGAACCACCCAAGGGTTAAGTCCTAGCTTGTACAACTTTTGTATTAGATCATTATGTGGAACTGTATCAAATGCCTTGCTGAAATCAAGATATGCTATGTCCACAGCACCACTCTGGTCCAAAACAATAGTGACAGTCAAAAAATTTAATCAGATTAGTCGGACATGATCTACCCTCGGTAAAGCCATGCTGCTGTGGGTCCAGTAAATTGTGTTTTTAAGTGATCAATCTCTCTTCAAAGCACTATGTCCCGTAGCTGTCTCCTGCCCCGTTCTTCTGTTATCAGCATGACAAGTTCTCCATCACATCTGATAAAAGCAGCCTGAGTTTTGTGTTGGGGAGGGAGTTATAAATAGATTAGCACAGAGCTGAACTATTCAAGGAACAGATCTGAGAGTCTCTACCTATGAGGAGAAGGGGTGTGTGCCTTTCCTCCAATCAGCTGTCTTGGCTGTATGCCCAGGCCTCACTGCAGTGCTGACCAGGAAGAAAAAAATCTAACATGATCTGACTTTCTAAAGAATATATTAAGCTGAAGACAGCAGATATACATGTAAAACGTATGTAGGGAGATTTGTTTCATCTCTGTGTATCATCTGAGGCTGTTCACTTCACTGGGTATATGTGAAGGTTAACATCCACTTTAAGCTTCAACTATGCCAGTTCCTCAGCTACCTCTGTCTTCAGTAAGCCTGAAAATGGGGATAGAGCTGGGTGTGCAATGAGGTACAAATTTCATGGGGAAATGTATACTGTCAAGTGAGATGTGAATGTTGGATTGCAGATCCCACTGTTGATAGGATACTATTAAGAGAGCTATGTATTCTGGTATACAGACTTCTAAAAAATGTGTTCTAAAAAATCAATTCATGACATTTTTACGTTTCCATTCAAATTCTACTATAAGAAATATACATTTATAAGAACATCTATAACAAACAATAGTATAATTTACAAAACCTGTAACTTCTGCTCAGAAATAAAGTTTTTATTTGTAGATGTACATCAAATACAAATTGACTGGAGTCAATCACAGGTCTAGGACAGCTTTTTCCTGTTGTTAAATGAACAGGGTGAGAATTTGGTACTGTGTGTACCCACTTTATTCAGTTAGGGCTCATTAATCAGTCACAGCAGGCACTCTTCAAGCTTAATTTTTTAAACCAACTAGATGGGTCTATTACATATTCTGGAACATTGAAAGAGGCCTTCATATTGGCTAACTTTGGAAATGCCATCTACAGATCACCCTTCCAGACTGTAAAATTTTGAAAAAGAAAACACTTAAATAGCATCACAAAAGCACATATCCACAGAACCGCCCTTATTTGTTTAGAGGCCATCATAAAAATCACCTCACTTCTCACATATTCTACAAATCATGTGTGAGGTACATTTCCTTATTTTAGTCAGTTGTCTAAAGCAATCCTAGTTTCACTTTTCATGCCGGAAAGTCAGTTCAACAATCAAGTAACTAGTTGGCATCCAGAAATTCCCAAGGTTACATACGTTGGTACTATTGCATCTGAGTAGTATCCATTCTATTATGTTCACACCTATGAAATTCCAAACTCCAGAAAACAAGGTGTGCACTATTCGGCATCAAATTTATTCTGGATTTTGAGCATGAGCAGATGCCTAGTCATTGGTCAAGACATTTGATCCAGTGGTGGCGTGGAAGCAGTGGGTTCTATGCCTCCATGTTTCTTATCCTAGACATTATGAGGTACGTTGCTCTGCACAGGCTGCTTTGAAAGCAAGATGAGTGGCCATTAAAATATGGTCAAGCCTTTCTAAATAAAGGGTATCCACCCTATATCCTACACTCTTTCTCCTGTCAGGGTTAGCTGGGCCGACATTGCACTTGTCCTTCAGCAGAATCCTCATCGTCTGATCCCCCATCACCAGATGCTGGGCCCCCTCCACTGAGTCCTGTAATTCTGTACCCCATGTTCAGAAGCATTACTTCTAGTGGGTCAGCATTCATTCTCCGCTGGTTAGCTTGGCAGGCACCCTCCATATCCTGCACCACTCGCTTGTCAGGGCCTTCGCTCTGCAAACCGCAAAACAGTAAAGTTTGTAATGTGGACAGTATTATATATATAAAAAAAGTATTAACAGAAAAAATTATTTTTACACTTGAAGGAGAATTCCAACCAGCAATAAAGATGAAGTGTTGTTATGGGGCTCCAACAGCACCCGTTTTAAAAAACGGTCCTACAGAACGCTTTCAAATGTTATTTTGCATGCACCACCAGTGTAATGAAGATCAACTGACTGAGATGTAAACAATTTGTGGAAGCCACTAGAATGATTTTGAGGTAAGTATGATGTGAGTAGGAGACTGATCCCACAGGTGTGACCAGGCTCTTTTCTTATCATTGAGTGAACTATGAGGACATTCTCATGGACAATTTAGGCTTCACACTGCATTTTATGAACAAAATGTAAAATACAGGTGAAGTTTGCAGTAGTTAATGCTGTGTCCTGGGTAGAGCAGCCATCAGTATCAGCTCACTGTTATATATATATATATATATAGCCTCTTTATGTTGGATCATGCTTTTCATAGTGAATTTCCAAGTTGCAAGATGCTGCATGTACATACTTGAAGACTGATAATATTTTGAATATCTGCATATGGACACTGGGACATTTATCTTTTTATTGCTCCACAATAGAAAATGCTTTTTGTACGGTACAGAATGCCTGACCAATGCTTGCAGTAGGTGGCATGAGACTAATAACGCAATACAATTTTTTAAGATCTTAAATGGGTGGCAAGCTGAGTTTATTGCAGTTAAGCAAATAACAATCTTATAATTGGGAAAAGTAAAAATAAAATAAAAAGTGCTGCCTTTATTTAAAAAAATATATATTTTCTAAATTATTAATAAGCGCAATCTACCTCTACAAGTTCCAAAATAAAACTATAGGCTAGGTTTTACCCACCTCAGGACGTGGACTCCATAGTCGCACAACAGGGTCAATGCCACTCGTTGCTAGGAAACAGTAACTTGGGTGTGGCTGTAGACAATTAACTATGGACTCATCTCCTTGCAAAACCCTAACGAGTGCACAAGTGTCCTTTTCCCATATGAAAAACGACCCATCATCTGATCCGCTCACTATGTACTGAGCATTGCTGCAAAAAAAAAAAAAAAAAAAAAAAAACTCCAATGATGGCAAAACAGTAAACCAACAAAACATAAATGCAGAAACAGTAGTAAACATTCACATATGTTTTAACCACTTGAGTTCCAGGTTCTACTTTAAAAAAAGTTACATTAAGGCCTCATGCACACTGTAAGCTTAAAGTGTTAGTAAACCCAGTAATATGAAAATAGTTAATCCGCCCACCGCAGTGCCCACAGCTTAAAAATTGTTTTAAATTAAAATACTGCTACTATATACCTTTTTGGCTGATCTGCATAGCACGGTCATGTGATAAACTTCAGGGTCTGTCCAGTGCTGAGTGTTCAGGTAGGAGGAGATTTCCACTATAGCCTGTGTCCTCATGCTTTTATGGGAGGCGGATCATCCATGAATTAGGATGTAACATCCCACCCACTGTGTTATTTTTTTAGTTACTGAGCATGGAGGAGGAGGGAGGGACTGGGCTGTCATTTAAGATCTCTATACACACCCACATGTGCGATGTCAATATCACGTGACCTGGCTAGCTCAGCTCAAAACAGGAAATGTTCTCTCAAGCAATAGAGACCAAACTGAGCATGTGCTGCTTTACTACCCACACTGTGTACTATTTGGCCTTGCCAAGAGTCACCCTGCAGGAGAGGATCTGTGCATACAGGATAAAAGAGCCTTTTTACACAATGCAGAGGACTAACCCCTTAAGTTCCACAGTGAGTATAACAAGCATGCTGATCTGCATATACAGACAGATTTTTCTGTTGCGGGTTTAGTAACACTTTAAAGGATAAGTTCACCTTTTATAACATGTTACACCCATATTCAATGTGTAACATGTTATGAAAGCATCCCAACCAGACTTAAAGTATAACTAAAGGCAAAACGTTTTTTTTTTTAGTTTTGGATAGAGCGAAGAGGGATTAGAGCCCCTGTCAGTTTTCATTGCTGTTTGTGCCCCTGTTAAAGAGATTCACCCCCTCTATTTCTCCTGTTTACCATTGTAACTGAAAGTGAAAGTAAAAAGAAAACCCCAATTTTTGGGTTGTCCCCAGAAAAGTAATAGATGGTAAATCTTCCAATGGGGACACTAGTTCTGGTGAGCTGGGGGTCCCCAAAAAAATCCCTTAATTTGTAGAGATATCCTCTCACTTCCTGTTTGGCTATGGGACAGGAAGTGAAGGGAAATCTCCGCAATGGAACGCAGATGGCGAACATAAAAATCTGACAGCTGTTATAACCCTCCCTTACGCTATTCAAAATCGAAAAAAAGTTTTGCCCATAGTTCTACGTTAATTTTTTCTCAAAGTTATAATAATGGTTTACAGTATGCAAACATTATTTTTTCTTCTGCATAATTAAAATGCAACACTGAAAGAGGAAAAAAACGTTCTCCTAAATTTAAGGCTTTGACTATAAACTGCAAATATGGGATATCCTTTTAGTCAGAAGACATTGTCAAATACATTTTGTGGTAAATATCTGGGGATGCTCTAATTATGTAAACATTGCTATTCCTGCCAACAGGAAAATGTGTCTTCCTATCCAAATCTGAAACCACATAAAAGCAATATGAGACCAAATATATGTAATAAATTAAGTTAAAGTGGATGTAAACCCAGAAAAAAAATTTTTTTACTGACACTTCTACCTTGTACAGGAGAGGATATAATGCCATCTGTGCCCAGTTTTGCCACAAAGAGTTAATCCAACTCGGAGTAATCCGGTTATCTTTTTTCAATAGGAAAAAAGCCGACTGAGGGAGAAATAGGAGTCGTGGTGTGTGACTGACAGATCATATTCTTATCTCCTGCATGGAGAAAAAAAGAGCCTCACACTCCCCCCTCCCATCTCCTCCAGCTCTCAGTATAGAGCTGGGTGGGAAGTCTTGTGACATCACAACTCCACCCACGAGCTCCAGCAAAGTGAGTCACCCACTGATTTTAGTGTTCTGCAAGTCTGGTACATATACATTAATACTGTGCCATTAGTTTATACTGGGTGGGTGGTGGGTTTACATCCACTTTTAAACTTTAAAAATTATAGGGCGCAGAACCAAAACAATCTGGTGATATGAGAAAAGACTGGGACTGACAATAAATATTACTTACATAAAATCAAAGTTCACATTTCCTAAACTACAACATAAACAATTGACTATAAACTGCAGTAAATATGATAAATAATTTGAGCAACTAAAGGTATGATGGCAAACTGTATCAGCAGTTATTGTACTGTTCCATACAGCACAAGTATTTATTTTCCCAGCCATTAACTTACAAAACTTGTAATTGAGTTACCTTCCCATGAAGCTGGCTTCCTTAATGTCTGTAGTAGTATTACAATGGCCACAGTATCTGTGTTTATAATCCAGGCTTCGTTCTCTAAGCAGCAGTTCATCCTCAGACAGGGAATCCTTCCTGCCTCCTGAGCGGAGGCGGACAGAGCCTCCTTTTTTATCGTCCTCTGTGGAAGAAACAGAAGGACAAATGATTGCACGATAAAGAGAAAGGGTTAAAGCTAAAACACATAAAAGGTCTGGAAAAGAATAAAATCAAAAGGTAGAATAAACATGGATTTGAATATACAAGAGCCTGCATGAATATTCACCCAGTTTAATGTTTCAGTATGAAGCACTAAAACCTGGAAAAACATATTTTCAGTTATTATTTCAGTGTTTAACCTGAAATAATTCTGGACATGACATATCATTTTACACACTTGCCTTTCAATGTATTTGTATGGCCACTTTCACATGGGGCGGAATCCGTTCCAAGTGGATCCCGCCTGCTCAGCGGTGGACCTCTCTGCTGATCCCTGCTGAGCAGGCTGACAGGTCGGTATCTGCTCCGCTATGCAGTGCGGACATTGATACAGCCTGCTGTTCTCTATGGGGTGGTCAGATGGAGACAACCGCATGTCCGTTTCCATCCGATTGTCATTGGATCTGACGGAAGGATGGCGAACGTATCCCCATTCATCTGTTTTTTAGCGGACCAGATCAGATGCCGGCAGGCGACAGCGGACACATGTCCGCTGACCCATACAGGACAATAGGTGGCCCGATCGGGTACGCCTGAAAAACGGACAGGAGGACACGATCGGTCTGCTGCCGTGAAAGGGGCCTTATTGTATTATATTTAGGGCCGGTTCACACCGAGGCGATCCTAGGCGATTTGCGATCCGACTTGTGTCGCCCCAATTTCCCTCAAATCGCCTGACATCAGAAATCCCATTGGAATGAATGGAGCCGTCTTAATATGCGCTACTCAAGTCCAAAGCGATTCCAAAAAAGGTTCCTGTACTATTTTCAAGTGGCTTCTAGGCGAATTGAGCCCATAGAAGTCAATGGAAGTTCGCTTTCAAGTCGGATCCCAGTCTATGAAGAAGCGACTTTCCAGGAAGAAAAACATAATTTTGCCAGAAGACACACCTCTCATATCCCAGGTACTCGTGTTGAAATCACCTGAAATCACCTAAAATCGCCTGATATCGCTTCGCAATCGCACCGCTTCGCCTTTTCAAATCGCCTAGCAAAGTCGCCCCGAAGTCGGATCGCCTCAGTGTGAACCAGCCCTTAGACATTTGTAAACAAGCAACCAGCATCTCTGTGTTATTACTCTCTCTCTCTCAACTGCTTAGATATCAGCCACATTGGAACAGCAGCCCTTGTAAAAAAAACTGCAAAACAGGAATTGGGGACTGTATATGCAATAAGCCTTGAAATCCTTCTTCATTGATGCTGCCCCATCCCCATCACTGAAATCTTCTGGTGTGATGAGGGTAAATAGAAGTGTAGGAGCTGTCATTTGTACTCATCAGGAGTGTCCTACTATGCCCCTCTTTTTCTGCACAGCTTATATGAATGAAACATGATCTTTAAATGGAGGGGGGCAGATCCCCTGCTGAGCCAAACTGGATCTGGGCCATGTGAAAAGGGCCTTAATAAATGTTACCAAGAATGGGCAAAGTTGCAGGTTTCAGATGAGCAAAGCTGGCGGACACTTAACTCAAAAGACTCACAGCTACAATTGGAACCAAAAGGTGGCTCTATCTACCAAGTTATGACTTGGGGTTAATACCAGTGGCAGCTGGTGGGGTTTATTTTGGGCGGGAAATGGGGGTTGGCAAACACCCCCCCCCCCCCATGGAGCGGCACTAGCACAAATGCCCCCACCACCCCCCCCCCCCCATCGTGGCGGGCTCAGTGTCCTCTCTTGGAGCAGCTTCCGTGGTGCGTCTCCTCACAGGGCTAGACATCCAATAGGATCGCCTGACATTTTGGCCATCCGGGAAACAGGTTTTATACCCGCTTCCCGATTGGCTGGAAGGAGGATCAGTGTTGCAAAAGCGAATGTTCATTCACTGTTGCAACACACCTGGGTGGGGCCCGGACGCAATGCTCTGCGCCCTGAGCCCACCCTATTTTGAAGCCTATTACAGCCTCTGGGGGGAATAAATTTAGTCCAATTAAAGGCTGAAAGCCTACAAAATGTGAGTAGGTTCAAAGGGATGGAATAAGCATGGGAGCCACTGTAAGTAGAAGGTTTGATAAGAAAACTTCGCTTATCCTAAAGGATTACTATGCTTTTACAAAAAGTACAGTTATCTTTTTTGCCTACCCCTGAAATCCCTGAGAATTCCTGCAGGCTGCAGCCATCTGATGAAGGTAAATAGACTTCTGGAGTGGAGGAATACCGTATATACTCGAGTATAAGCCGTCTCGAATATAAGCCGAGGCACCTAATTTTACCACAAAAAACTGGGAAAAGTTATTGACCCGAGTATAAGCCTAGGGTGGCAAATGCAGCAGCCAGAACACAGGAATTGTAGCCAGAACAACGGGACAGGGAGCCAGAACACAGGAATTGTAGCCAGAACTCAGGGATTGTAGCCAGGACACAGAGACTGTAGCCAGAACACAGGTATTGTAGCCAGGACACAGAGACTGTAGCCAGAACACAGGTATTGTAGCCAGGACACAGGGATTTTATCCAGGACACAGAGACTGTAGCCAGAACACAGGTATTGTAGCCAGGACACAGGGATTTTAGCCAGGACACAGACTGTAGCCAGAACACAGGTAGTGTAGCCAGGACACAGGGATTTTATACAGGACACAGACTGTAGCCAGAACACATAAGGGATGAGTAAGGTAGATTCACATTAAACAGAGCTGTGCTGCTTCTAAGAGCCGTTCTGTGCTTTGTAAGTGTGACTAATCACATTGGAATGTAGAGAATGCTGAGAGAGCTGCAGCTCTTCCCGGAGATCAGGAGGTGGGCGGGACTGAACAGCTAACATCAGCTTGTCCCGCCCACCTCCCCCACCTCCCGACATCAAGCTGAGAATCTGACACCTCTCTCAGCATTCTCTGCATTCCAATGGGTTTAATCACACTTACAAAGCACAGAAGGGCTCTTAGAAGCAGCACGGCTCTGTTTAATGTGAATCTACTCATCACCCACAGACACTGACTCGAGTATAAGCCGAGGGGGGTCTTTTTCAGCACAAAAAATGTGCTGAAAAACTCGGCTTATACTCGAGTATATACGGTAGGCAAAAAGACAACTTTACTTTTACTTTCAAGTACAGTTATCCTTTAACTTTAATATGAGAGATATGCTTTGTTTTATCACGTTAAAGAGGGGCTCCATTCAGTGGTCTTAAATGAAAGGCAGTTATTTCAGGCTTGGGTACAAGATCTTTAAGATGTTCACCGTCACATGTGGCTGCCTGAGTAGAAGCCGAGACAAGTCTAATGAAATAAAAATGCGTTCTATAAAAGTAGAATGCTGAAACAATGTAAACAAAATCATTCATGTTATACAGTATATTATTAAAAATATAAGACATAATAAAAAACATACTGACGCAAAGAATGCTTACGGTTGTCATTTTTGGAGAATAAGGCAACCCTGATATCCCTGTCAAGTGCATCACATGCACTGCTCTGTGCCTGCTCTGGGAACTTGGATTTGAACTCCTCCAAACAATCCAGTGCTTCAGACACATAGCGGAGCTCAAATAAGCAGCGGGCTAGTCGAAAGTGAGCTTTGAGATGGGCTGGGTTCAGCGCTAATGCTTGAAGGCAGTCTCTCAGAGCATCATAGTGATCTCCATCCCTAACAGCAAACAGCAGAAGAAGTATGAGAAACAGCCCTGTATCCAAAAACACCATTCGGAGATCACAAGAATCTCTTGTACTTACCACTTGCGCTTCATATATGCCGCTGCCCGATTTCCGAATAACATAGCACTACAAGGGGCACTCTGCATGGCTTGGCTATACAACTCAATAGCTTGGCTCCACTGTTGTCGTGCAAATGCATCATTGGCTTTTTGCTTCACCTTTTCTAGATGTGGCGGAAGCTCATTTGTTGTCCTAAGTATGGACAGTAGAGCAGAGGTCACAAATAAATTGACATTTGGTAATATGTAGATTGAATATGTAGGCAGAAAAAAAGATGATGTAAATTTAATAGCACAGTATTGGATGTAGGTAGGAAAAACTGAAAGCAGAGAGTTTGTCAAGGCGAATTTTGTTGCAAGCTTTACCTCTAGAATCAGCCTGCCTTACCTTATTGCTCAGCATGAATCATTTTTAAAATAACAGTTGATATTTCATTTTACCATTTACACATGATGAGCTCCATGCTTGAACCCATGAACACACTATAACAAGACGTTGCACATGATATACTTCCAGTATTATAGCATATGTGAAGAAGTTATGATTTTTCACTTTCAGCCCCAATATACAGTACATTTGTCACCATTAACAAGAGTTGTGGCCTATATAAAGGGTGGACTGGGGGTACTAAGTTGTTCTGTGAAAGCAATTTCTAAGCTGTGCAGCATGTTATGTGCCTTTTTACCAGCAGCACTGCAGCTGAAGAAAAGCACACCACTCCAGATGTATGTTGTGTGTTTTACTTAATGTGTATTCTTGTGTACAAACCAGAGAGCACTCTTTTTTTCATGATCAGTTGCTTGTTTTTTATATTCCGGCTTCCTTTATGAGATGAAATAAGAGTATTTTTGTCTGCCTTTCAGGGTTTCTCACCTTTGCTACAAATCTTGATTAACTTAGAATTGCACCTGTCTTAGAACATAGAATTTCTGATTCCGCCAGTTAAAGCTTTGCAATTTTCTACATAAGTACACCTTTTCTTATCTGTAACATATCAAAATCCAATGATTGGAGGGTTTTTTCACCTTTACTTCTCATTTCCTCACTGGTGAAATTTGGATTTAAGGTTATATTAGGATTTTAGTACTCACTGTAAAATCTTTTTCTCAGAGTCCATTGTGGGACACAGCTTAAGAATGTTAAGAAACTTAAGGTTATACCACTGCCTACAGGAGAAATAGTCCCATGCCACAAAGAAAACTGTGGAAGTAGACGCAGCAATTTTGTGGATATTATTCATATTTGTAATTATTTGTAGTTTCTTTATTCATATTCATAGCTTCTTTTTGTATTTTATACTTTAGATTGTATACCAACTATTAAATCCCAAAGGAGTTGAAAATCAACAAAAAGCATACAATTGATTACTCATCTCCAACAATGTTGTGATTTTGCTAAAATGGACTTTTAGAAGAAGACAGTGTTCTTATTATTCAGAATAATAGACAAGCAACATGGGGAATATGAACATGATGTAGCGTTTTACTAAATGTGAGTCTTGTTGCCCCGGGCCTACTACTTTTATTATACTGTATGCACTCTATGTCTATTTCTGGTACCTTAAAAGTCTGTCTTATATACAGTATTGTGACATAGTATATACTCTTTTTGGTTTCAAACAAGTAATGACTGACAGGAAACACCTGATCGCCCCGATTACAACTTCCAGACAATGAAGAGAGATCTACTTGAAGTGAACTTATGCTAGACACAGGGAAGGTAACAATCTTTGACTTTGATCAAATGGGGTTCCATAAAGAACTATGCTCATAACTCAGAAACCTCTGTGGCATATGTAATGGCCACAATATGGGCTACCTTAAGAGATAGAATTGCCAAAGAGATACCCTGATAAGGGTTTGAATGGGGATCTCTGTAGCACCAACAATGCTAGATTCCAATACCAAGGTTGTAAGGGAGTTCTGACAGGGGAAGAAATGCATGTAACTCCCTTTAATGAGAGTACGACCCAGCACATTTTTAGCCAGAGGATGTTAAAAAAGGACAGACACTGTTGTTCTACCCCAACTTGGCCCACTAAAAAACCACGTGGGTAAACCTCCAGAAACTCACACAAGTGAAAAGCAACAAGATGAAGGGGGAAGGGGTGAAATCAGTCCTTGCCATAACTAATTTGGCCCATCTGGTAGAGGCCACAGAGTGTTGGTGAACAGGCCAACAAGGTTGGCATATTACACTCTCCGAAATACACTAACTATAAGCAGGGTCAGATAACTGAATTTTGAGTGCTACTAATGAAAACCAGGGTTTCAAAAGCAAAGCTGTATGAAAAAGTGAACAAGAATCAGGATGGAAGATTGGTCCTTAGGATAACCAGTCTGGCCAATCTGGCAGAGGCCACAAAAGCTGGCTAACAGATCAATGAGGTTGGTGTACTGCACTCCCCAATGGCAATCTGGAGCCACGAGAATAACTGGAATACCTTCGTTCTTGATTCTTCTAAGTAGACGGGGTAAAGATGAAGACCAGGGCATATACAGTGGGGATCGAAAGTTTGGGCACCCCAGGTAAAAATTTGTATTAATGTGCATAAAGAAGCCAAGGAATGATGGAAAAATCTCCAAAAGGCATCAAATTACAGATTAGACATTCTTATAATATGTCAACAAAAGTTAGATTTTATTTCCATCATTTACACTTTCAAAATAACAGAAAACAAAAAAATGGCATCTGCAAAAGTTTGGGCACCCTGCAGAGTTAATATCTTGTACTGCCCCCTTTGGCAAGTATCACAGTTTGTTAAAGCTTTTTGTAGCCAGCCAAGAGTCTTTCAATTCTTGTTTGAGGTATCTTTGCCCATTCTTCCTTACAAAAGTCTTCCAGTTCTTTGAGATTTCTGGGCTGTCTGTCACGCACTGCTCTTTTAAGGTCTATCCATAGATTTTCAATTATGTTGAGGTCAGGAGATTGTGAAGGCCATGGCAAAACCTTCAGTTTATGCCTCTTGATGTAATCCCCCGTGGATTTCGAGGTGTGTTTAGGATCATTATCCATTTGTAGAAGCCATCCTCTCTTTAGAAAATAGTGAAAGAGCCCTCGCGCTACTACTTAAACAAAAATGTCTGAAGAGTCAGCTGCTGCAATACTAGGTATTAGAACACAATAATACTGGGACAAGATAGAGTGGATTCAGGTACTGCGCATACTGACAAATGGGTGAATGAGATACCAATCAAATGCAAACAATAATAAAGCAATAATAAAATAATAAAGTGGGCCAATGTAGTTACTCAGTGTGTACAATATAGCAAAATAGTAAATATAATATCTGGCTTGATGCGCAAAAGTGATAGTCCAGAAGCAATGAGTACGTCTTTTTTAAAAAAGATATATATCCTTGTGCCAAAGTAATGAAGTCATGTCACGTGACGTAACGCGTAGGACGTGGCTGGATTGACACTAACACTGGAAGCACAGTGAGGAACGGTCCTGTACCGTTTGCATGCTACTTGTATTTACAGCTTGATTTTACTTTATTTATGTAAGCAGTCATTTGTCACATAATAAATACCTTGGTTTTATAAAACATATTACACTATGGGGGCACTTTTCTGATTCCCTTTTATGACCGAGTTCAAGTCCAGTTAAACCAGTGGAGGGTACGGTTGGCACTGAACCACTCAGCCGGATTTAGGAGGAATCCCACGCCATTGATATATCCCATACTACATGGAGAGCAACTGATAACGCTAAGACATGAAGGAGACGCTCTATGAGGAGAGGAGGATCGTCCTACCCAACAGGGATATCTATGGAGGATTAACCCACTGCCCACTTGAAAGTCACCTAAGGTAAGAGTTTTGAGAGCCTGGGGGTCCCCAACACATCCACATTTCCCATCCGGTGGGAGGACGAAGAGGAACGATCCCTATCTTATCGGATATCACCCACAAATTGGAATTATTCACCTATGCACACTAGCACATCGCACTTTGGCACAAGGATATATATATTTTTTAACCACTTCAGCCCCGGAAGGATTTCACACTTTAGGACCAGAGCACTTTTTGCGATTCGGCGCTGCGTCGCTTTAACTGACAATTGCGCGGTCGTGCGACGTTGTACCCAAACGAAATTTGCGTCCTTTTTTTCCCACAGAGCTTTCTTTTGGTGGTATTTGATCATCGCTGCGTCATTTCTGATCGCCGCTATAAACAAAAGAGCGACAATTTTGCAAAAAAAAAACCAAATTTCTTACTTTTTGCTAAAATACAAATCCAAAAAAAAATATAAAAAAACATTTTTTTTTTCACCATTTTTGGCCGATTTATATTCTTCCTCATATTTGCGATAAAAAAAATTGCAATCGGCGTTTATTGATTGGTTTGCGCAAAAGTGGCCGTGTTTACGGTCGATGAGAATTCATTTTTGGGGTTTTTATTTTTTTTTTTTATTAGTAATGGCGGCGATCTGCGATTTTTAGCAGTACTGCGATATTGGGGTGGACATGTCGGACCATTGGCATTTATACAGCGATCAGTGCTATAAAAATGCACTGATTACTGTGTAAATGCCATTGGCAGTGAAGGGGTTAACCTGCAGGGGGAGCTCTAAGGGTTAACTGTGTTCCCTGGGCGTGTTCTAACTGTGGGGGGACTGCCCTAGCAGGGGAAGGGAAGTGATCACAGCTTCCGTGTAGAGGAAGGCTGTGATCACAGCCCTTCCCCCTTCACAGAACGGAGGTCCGTGTTTACATACACGGACCTCCGTTCTTTCACTCCGGGGGGGGGGGGCATCGCGGGTAACCGGCGGCGATCGAGGCCGCCGCACCCGCTCCCTGGCCCTCCCCGAACACAGTGAGCGATCTCGCAGCTGCCGTCAGATGACGGCGATTTGCGATATTGCACCACTTTGTCGCCGTCAACCTGCGGTTGGCGGTCGGCAAGTGGTTAAAAAAGACGTACTCATTGCGCATCAAGCCAGATATTATATTTACTATTTTGCTATATTGTACACACTGAGTAACTACATTGGCCCACTTTATTATTTTATTATTGTTTGCATTTGATTGGTATCTCATTCACCCATTTGTCAGTATGCGCAGTACCTGAATCCACTCTATCTCATCCTCTCTTTAACTTCAGCTTTTTCACAGATGGCATCAAGTTACCATCCAAAATTTGCTGAAATTTTATTGAATCCATTTTTCCTTCTACTCGTGAGATGTTCCCTGTGCCACTGGCTGCAATACAACCCCAAAGCATGATTGATCCACCCCCATGCTTAACAGTTGGACAGAGGTACTTTTCATTAAATTCTGTGCCCCTTCTTCTCCAAACGTACCTTTGCTCATTCCGGCCAAAAAGTTCCATTTTAACCTCATCGGTCCACAGAACTTGTTTCCAAAATGCATCAGGCTTGTCTATATATTCATTTGCAAAGTTCAAACGCTGATTTTTGTGGTGAGGACGTAGAAGAGGTTTTCTTCTGATGGCTCTTCCATGAAGACCATATTTGTACAAGTATCTCTTTATAGTGGAATAGTGTACCACAACTCCAGTGTCTGCCAGATCTTTCTGGAGGGATCGTGCAGTCAAACGTGGGTTTTGAATTGTTTTTCTCACAATCCTGCGAGCTGTTCTGTCTGATATTTTTCTTGGTCTTCCAGATCTTGCTTTAACTTCCACTGTTCCTGATGACTGCCATTTCTTAATTACATTCCGAACAGAGGATATTGACATCTGAAAACGCTTTGCTATCTTCTTACAGCCTTCTCCAGCTTTGTGAGCGTCAACTATTTTCAGTTTCAGGTTTCTAGACAACTGCTTAGAAGATCCCATGGTGCTGATTGTTGGGACAAGGTCAGATGAGTCTGGGCATTTAAAACCTTTGAGATTGACATCACCTGGTCTTCCCAGACAATGATTGAGAACAATCCATGACACTGGCAGGTCTCAGTCTTGCAAAGGGGGCAGTGCATGCTATAAATTCTGCAGGGTGGCCAAACTTTTGAAGACGCCATTTTTTTGTTTTCTGTAATTTTGAAAGTGTCAATGATGGAAATGAAATCTAACTTTTGTTGACATATTATAAGAATGTCTAATCTGTAATTTGATGCCTTTTGGAGATTTTTCCATCTTTCCTTGGCTTCTTTATGCACATTAATACAAATTTTTACCTGGGGTGCCCAAACTTTCGATCCCCACTGTAGATCCTACAATGCCACCACGAGTATTTGCTGCATCGTCGAACCAAGAAGCTAGCAAATTCACATCCGACATCCCACAATGCAGGTATGTGTCCTGAAACGCCCCCTATTGAACTGCCCACTCTCCCAGGTCCAGACTTAGTCTGTTGACAAAATCTATTTGCTAGTTCTCCATTTGCAATGTGCACCATGGAGATTGCTGGAACTTTGAAGTCTGCCAAGGACATGATAGACTATCTCTACCGACCAAATTGAACCACTTCAAAAGTGGACACTATTAATTCCAGCACTTGCATGCAAGTCTGCAGGGAAGAACCACATCAGAATTGAAGTTGCAAAACCTGACACTGCAGTTTCATCAACTTTTCCTGGAGCAAATACCACTTGACCTGACGGGTATTCAGGAGAAGCACTCAAGTTTTATGATGAATAAGAGAGGACTTCTCAATGTTCAAGATCCATTGAAAGTCCTCCAGGGTCTGCAGTGTGAATGCCACATTGGAGTTCCAAGGCCAGAGAGGTCTGAACGCACAGCAACACATTGTCCAAGTATCTGAAGACAAAGACGACTCACAACTAATGCGAGAACATTTGTTAACACTCTCTGAGCAAAATGTAGGGTTAAAGCAAAAAAATCTCTGATGATCTGATAAGATATGAATGTGTAAATATGTATCCCTTATTTCAATAGGTGACGAGAAGTCTCTGCAAACAGTTTTCTAAATTTATGTCAAAGCCCCTAGCCATATGCAACTGGGGGGGTAGATTTTCATGTCGTGGCCGGTTTAACTGCAGGCTTGAATCCTTTGGTTTGCCATGCATGCTTAGAAGCACCTGAGTTCGAGGCCAAGCATCACTCAATTGACCCTGCCAGCAGTGAAGAAAAAGTATATACTGAAATGGAGAGATACTGGTGTGGGCAAACTAGCTTGCTCACTTTTGCTGCGCCATTGAGCCCCGACCTCAGTCCCTAAGAGTGGCAGAAAAGTCAAATGGGGTTTAACCAAAAAGTACCCAGCTGCAAAAGCACAGTAGCCCTAAACTGAATATGGTAATTTAGGCATAAACAGTGCCCTGCTGTCAGAATGACACATAAATAGAGGAAGATAAAATGAAAATACAATTTTTGTATTTACTGTAAAACCGATTTCTTTGTGTCCATTGAAGGCCACTGGAATTCAGATACAGTCAAGCTATACTGCCACCTACAGGAGATTGGAAGACTGGAAAACAGAAAACCTGTAAGCCAGCCCCAGTATAATTCTTCCCCTACATATCATGCCTCAGTTTTGTGAAAAAGCTATATCACATGCAAGAGCAAATCACACACAGAGGTTAGACCTATATCCCTCAATGAACTCCAAGAAATGTATTTTACGGTAAGTACATAAATGTTATTTCCTTTATCATCCATTGAGTGACACAGGACTTCAGAAACAGTTGACAGTTGGGAGGTCCAAAACCAGTGCAACTGCGAGTGTATAGCAGCCAATGACAGGCCCACAAGGTACACGGAATTGTCTGTAACTTAGAACTACCCGAGGGACCAACGTCCAAATCTGAAGCAGATGAAAAGAAGTCCCCTGCAAGACAGGGAAAGCTGTTACTCAAGATTAGGGCAGAAGAGATCACTGCAGACACAGTATCTTAACCAGGAGAAGGCTGTGAGTCCCAAAACCCACCAAAAGAGGTGGAACAAAATAACTAGCTGATAAGGAAGATATAGACCAACAACATGATGCAGTCAACAGAAAAACAAACATTGAGACAAAGGGGCAAGCACAGGTGCCAAAGAGGCCCCTTGACTAAAAAAAAAGTCCACAAGAGAAAATCAGTCTACATGTGGAGTCCCAAGCCTTACACTTCTAACTCTTAGGATTCTGGAAATTAAGGTTTCATGATAAAAAAAAAAAAAAAGATATTGACTCGCGAGGAATATCTAAGCATACAATCTCAGCTAACTGGCCTGCAGTAAGAATGACTAAAAGAAGGGGGTGCACAAAAGGTACATGGGTACTGCAAACTCAGACTGGCGCAGAACAAGCAGCATCAATGCATCACAATTTAGACATTCACGTTGCTGCACCAATGCTGCGAGTCAGTTTAATCAATGTCTGATTATGTCATCCATCCCTCCTTGCAGTGCTCTGCCTCTCATGGTGTATAGAGCCCCCTCCCCTTCACTGAAGCAGAAAGTCAGCTGATGAGCTGACAGCCAGTACAGTGCAGGGGGAGGAGACCCGACATCAGGAGAGGCTTTAGTGGAGGCACCGGAAGGGGGAAAACAGACTGAGCAGCATGGAGGAGGGGAATCGACTGTCACGGAGAGTAGGTGAGTGCCAGTGTTACTGATCCCATTCCTCCACTGCAATCACCCATCTGCCTGATCCCACCACCTCTCTGCCTCTGATCCCAGCCATCCCTCTCTGCCTCTGATCCCAGCCATCCCTCTCTGCCTCTGATCCCAGCCATCCCTCTCTGCCTCTGATCCCAGCCATCCCTCTCTGCCTCTGATCCCAGCCATTCCTCTCTGCCTCTGATCCCAGCCCTCCCTCTGTCACTGGAGAAAAAAAATCAAGTTTTTCTGACTGCTTGAATTTTTATACAAAAAGTTTTTAACCATGCGTACTTGTGCAGCAATCGTGATGCATCGCGGAATCAAATCAAATTGAATCGTGAGACCAGTGAAGATGCGCACCCCTACCCCCTAGAGGGGTCTCTGGTGCCCAGCAGAGAAACGCACAGGACTTGCCTAACCGTAAGCACAGCACATGGTTCTAAGAATCAGCCACAGCAGAGGGAGTCTACTGCACGTGATCAGGTCCCTACTCTACTCTATCACAAACAGGGGGTACCTTCAGCAGGAACACTCGAGCCCTCCAGCGATGTCTGCCTGCCATGAAGGAGAGAAGGTGCACAAACTTTTCCCATTAGTGCAGAAACCACCAATTGAAGAGATCCAGATGCCAATACATTGTCCCTAAAGAAGTAGGGACTAGACCACTTGTCCTGACACAGGGAGGACTTTCCCTGAGGTAAAGGGCCTACACCCTTGGTGATATCCTAGGTGAACGCAACTCAGAAAGCCGACTTACAAAAGGGATCCCCCCGATGAAGTGACGACCACCTTTTTTGGTCACGCTAATTCTGCAAGCAATTCCCAGCAATAGCTTGTCTTGAATTGCGGAGTACTGTTTGAACTAAAACACAGACAAATTGCTACTGCTGACTGCAGAACCGCTGCAGAGAACATGAGTATACCTAATGAACTGGTAAAAGCTGAGCTTGATGGCTAAGTGAAAAGAATTTAAGACTTTCTAAAGGCTGGCCTGAATCTACCAGTAGCTGTTGATAGTATAAAAAAAAAAAAAAAAAGAAAAAAAAAAAAGTCAATTCAAGCAAAAAATGTAGCTTTAGAGAATGAAACATTCATTCACCTAAAAACACTAAGTGAAACTGAACAGGTGTGACGTGATAGGTGTTATAGCCATTAGGGGGCGGGTTGACAGTTTTCTATGTGCCCAGTGTCCATTTCTCCTTCAGGCTGCAATATAACCCTAGTTTGCTCATTATCGTCAAGCTATGTCCCGCAATGAACAGAGAAAACATATTTATATGTTATCTACTAAACCAGGCTCTACTCACAAATGGGAGTTAACTACCCTGACCAGGTTTTTTTTTAGAAAATTCTTGTGTCTTTTTTCAGGAAGCATGTTTATAAAGCAGTAAATATAACATTTACCAAACTCTTACTGCAGGTGAATCAATCACGGTCATTAAAAAAAACATGTGCACCAGGCAGATTTCCCTGCATTAAATAACTAATAAATTGACAATCGCGGTTTTACAAATATGTCTCTATGTGTTTTTCTATGCGTCTTTCCTTATACAATATATGTGTGACAATTTTTTTTTTTTTTGCTCAGATAAAATGGTATATTGGCATTTGTGAGTCACCTTTGCAAGCATTACTTGTAACACTTCCTATGGGCTTTAGTGTTGGCATCACAGTTAAATGGCAGCAGTCCTATCATATTGAATGCCACAACAGCTTGTAGTGTGCACTGGAAGAAGAGACTTCCAATGACATTAGCATCTCTACCACTTTCCCTCAGCCTGCAGAAGCTGATTGATATTCCAGTGCCATGCCACTGAAATAACAGAGAAAAATCTCTCCAGATTGTCACAGGTTATCAAACCCAACTTCTGCAGTGGCCCCTCCTCTTAAGTTGCATCTTCAAAATAGATTTTAAAAGGGTTTTTTGGTTCCATCTACTTTTGTGAAGGTTTTTAATGCATGTGGCGGAGATTTCACTACTGTACAATGAATTTATTGTGGTGCATTGACTATCACTTTAGACAAAAGAGACTGAATACAAAAATAAAAATTTCATAAGAGATGCTCCTACCCCACCATGGTCTTGGCATCACTGACACGCAAACCATTACTGTAGAAGCTAAGTCCATTGCTTGTGGTTTTCCCATTCTGAACTTCTGAAAACACAAAATTCACTAATAAAATCATTAGTACAAATAAATCTACTAAACCTACTACCTTACACAATCTTCTATCACATTCAAGTAAAACTATACTATTTTTTTGTTTTGGATGCAGTGATCTCTGCTGGGTCTGTACTACTCTACCTGTCCCTGATGGGTAGATCTTTGCCATGGTCTGATTTTTACAGCCAATGCTCTGCTGTAAATGAAATTTCCAGTTTCCTCTCATTACAACCTCCATATACTTCCACGGAGCCTGCACTAGAAGACAAGGTGCTTGTTAAAGAGATTTCACTCCACTGAGAACCAAGAAGCTCATTGTGGAGCTCCAACTATCATAGGGGGATGAGAGACAATATCTGCATAAAGTCTGTATGTTCTTCTGCCATTTGTTATGGCTTCATTCAAGTAGTTTGTTTTTTGCTAGGATTCAAAAATATACTGGTAGGCCATCAACTACAATCCAATGAAAAGTGTTACTAAACCCACAACAGTAAAATCGGTCTGTATGTGCAATAGAGCATGCTTGTTATACTCACTGTGGAACTTAAGGGGTTAATCCTCTGCACAGATACTTCCCTCCTGCAGGGTATCTCTTGGCAGGGCCAGTTAAGACCCAGACTAGTCTGGCTGCACACGCTCAGTTTAGTCTCTATTGCTGGAGAGAACATTTCTTTGTTCTCAGAGCTAGCCTGGTCACATGTTATTGACATCACACATGTGATGTGATGGTCCAGAAGTATTTAGACAGAATAAAAGGTAGATAAAGCACCTGGACCAGATGGCATCCCATCCACGAATCCTAAAAGAATTGAGCTCCGTCATTTCAAAGCCATTGTATCTAATTTTTATGGACTCCTTAATGACTGGAATAGTACCACTGGATTGTGGTGCCCATATTTAAAAAGGGATCAAAGTCTTTACCAAGTAACTATAGACCTGTTAGTTTAACTTCTATAGCCGGGACAATACTGGAGAGTTAAATAAAAGACTACATAGGTGAGTTCTTCTTGGAAAAAAATGTTTTAACCACTTGCCGACCGCCCGCCGCAGCATGACGGCGACAAAGTGGTTCGTTAACGCGAACCGCCGTCACAGGACGGCGGCCGCGATAACTAGCATTGTGAGCGCGCGCGCGTGCCGCCGGAGGCGCGCTCGCGCGCTCACTGTGTTCAGGGGGAGCCAGGGAGCGGGTAGGGCGGACTCGATCGCCGCCCGCTACCCGCGATGGCTCCCCTGCACGGAAAGAACGGAGGTCTGTGTATGTAAACACGGACCTCCGTTCTGTTGAAGGGGGAAGGGCGATGATCACAGCCTTCCTGTAAGTGAAAGCTGTGATCATCCCCTTTCCCCAGCTAGGGCAGTCCCCCCACAGTTAGAATACGCCCAGGGAACACTGTTAACCCTTAGAGCGCCCCCTGCAGGTTAACCCCTTCACTGCCAATGGCATTTACACAGTAATCAGTGCATTTTTATAGCACTGATCGCTGTATAAATGCCAATGGTCCCAAAAAAGTGTCAAAATGGTCCGACATGTCCGCTGAAATATCGCAGTACCGTTAAAAATCGCAGATCGCCGCCATTACTAGAAAAAAAAAAAAATAAATAAATAAAAACCCCAGAAATGAATTCTCATCATCCGTAAACGCGGCAACTTTTGCGCAAACCAATCAATAAACGCCGATTGCGATTTTTTTTACCAAAAATATGAGGAAGAATATAAATCGAACAAAACCGATAGAAAAAAATGTTTTTTTTATATATTTTTTTTGGATTTGTATTTTAGTAAAAAGTAAGAAATTTGGGTTTTTTTGCAAAATTGTCGCTCTTCTTTTGTTTATAGCGGCGATCAGAAATGACGCAGAGGGGATCAAATACCACCAAACGAAAGCTCTATTTGTGGGAAAAAAAGGACGCAAATTTCGTTTGGGTACAACGCCGCACGACCGCGCAATTGTCAGTTAAGTGCCGAATCGCAAAAAGGGCTCTGGTCCTAAAGTGGGAAATCCTTCCGGGGCTGAAGTGGTTAAGCAACAGACAGCATGGATTCATGAAAGACAGAAGTTGTCAAACCTGATTTCTTTTTATGAGGAGGTAAGTAAAACCTTGGACAGAGGAGTGGCTGTGGACGTGGTACACCTGGATTTTGCAAAAGCATTTGACACAGTTCCCCACACACGGCTAATGTGTAAGGTAAAGTCTAAAAGACCGAATTCAGAGAGTAGTGGTTAATGATTCTTATTCTGAATGGTCTAAGGTTATCAGTGGTGTACCCCAAGGTTCAGTGTTGGAACCCTTACTTTTCAATACATTTATAAATGATATAGGGTCTGGGATTAAAAGTACCATTTCAGTGTTTGCAGATGACACCAAGCTATGCAGTGGAATAACATCCTTACAGGATGTCTCCAACTTACAAGCCGACCTCAATGCACTGTCTAATTGGGCGACTATGTGGCAAATGAGGTTTAATGTTGATAAATTTAAAGTTATGCACTTGGGGGCTAAGAATATGCATGCATCGTGCATACTAGTGGGAATACAACTGGGGGAATCCATTGTGGAGAAGGGTCTGGGGGTTTTAGTAGATCATAAGCTTAATAATGGCATGCAATACCAAGCTGTGGTTTCCAAAGCAAGCAAAATCCTTTCTTGTATTAAAAGAGGTATGGACTCCAGAGAAAGAGACATCATTTTGCCCCTGTACAAATCATTAGTGAGACCTTATCTGGAATATGCAGTTCAGTTTTGGGCACCAGTTCTCAAAAAGGATATCGGGGAACTGGAGAAAATGCAGAGAAGGGCAACTAAACTAATAAGAGGCATGGAGAAGCTCAGCTATGAGGAAAGATTAGAGGAACTGAATTTATTCTCTCTTGAGAAGATGAGATTAAGGTGGGATATGATTAACATGTACAAATACATAAGTGGTCCATATAGTGAACTTGGCGTTGAGTTATTCACTTTAAGGTCATCACAAAGGACAAGGAGGCACTCTTTACATCTAGAGGGAAAAAAGATTTCATCTCCAAATACGGAAAGGTTTCTTCACAGTTAGAGCTATGAAAATGTGGAAAAGACTTCCTCCAGGTGAACTATTTTCATATTATTGGGTTTAGTAACACCTTAAAGCGGAATTAAACCATCATCTCCTTTGAAGCCAAGGAAGCTGCCATCTTAGTCTCTGTTTGATTTGCAGTCACCATAGTGCAGAACACGTGATAAGTTATGGCACCAGCCGTTTGATGGCTTCACAGTTTGAGAGCATAATCACATAGTTACATAGTTAGGGAGGTTGAAAAAAGTCCATCAAGTCCAACCTATGTGTGTGCTTTTATGTCAGTATTACATTGTATATCCCTCAATGTTGTGGTCCCTTAGGTGCCCAGCTAACAATTTTTTGAAATTATCTATGCTCCCAGCTGAAACCACTGTTTGTGGAAGAGAATTCCATAGCCTTACTGCTCTTACCGTAAAGAACCATCTAAGTAGCTTAAGGTTAAAGCGCCTTTCCTCTATTTTTAATGAATGGCCGCGTGTCTTTGTGTGCTCCCTTGCGCGGAATAGTTTTGTCCCTATTGTGTGGTCACCAGTACAATATTTGTACATTGAAATCATATCCCCTCTCAAGCATCTCTTCTCCAGAGAGAATAAGTTCAGTTCTCGTAATCTTTCCTCATAACTAAGGTCCTTCAGTCCCTTAATTAGCTTTGTTGACCTTCTCTGAACCCTTTCTAATTCCAGGACATCCTTTCTGAGGACTGGTGCCCAGAACTGGACGGCATACTCCAGGTGCGGCCTCACCAGAGACTTGTAGAAGGGGAGAATTATTGATTTATCTCTGGCGTTTATCCCCTTTTTGATGCATGCCAATATTTTGTTGGCTTTGCTTGCCACAGCTTGGCATTGCATGCCATTGATGAGTCTGTTCTCTACTAGGACCCCTAGGTCCTTTTCCATCCTAGATTCCCCCAGTGGCTCTCCCCCTAGTGAGTAGTTTGCGTTGCGTTTTCTACATTAAACCTCATTTGCCACTTATCTGCCCACCCCTTTAATTTGTTCAGATCTTCTTGTAAGGTTTCCACATCCTGTGGAGAAATGATTGCCCTGCTTAGCTTGGTATCATCTACAAATATTGAGATTGAGCTATTAACCCCATCCTGCAGATCGTTTATGAATAAATTGAATAGAATTGGTCCCAGGACAGATCCCTGGGGGGACCCCACTTTCCACACCAGACCATTCCCCGTTTATCCCCACCCTCTGGACTCTCCCCTGTAACCAGTTTTCAATCCAGGTACTCACCCTTTGATCCATGCCGACAGACCTTAGTTTGTACATTAAGCGTATATGGGGAACTGTATCAAATGCTTTTGAAAAATCTAGATACACATCAACGGGCCTTCCTTTATCTAGATGGCAGCTCACCTTCTCATAGAAGGTTAATAGATTGGTTTGGCATGACGATTCTTCATGAAACCATGCTGATTACTGCTAATGATACCGTTTTCCTTACAATAATCTTGTATATAATCCCTTATTATTTCCTTCAAGAGCTTGCATATTATTGATGTTGAGCTAACTGGCCTGTAGTTTTCAGGGATATATCTTGGTCCTTTTTTATATATTGGTGCTACATCTGATCCTCAGTTAGCCATGAGGGGTGCTTCCTGTGACGTGTCGAGAGGTCCTACATTATAGTTTAGAATACTTGAGCCCGTTTCCTTCGTGAATAGTGAGGAGAAGAATGAGTTTGACACCTTTGCCATCTATCCATCCTTGGTAACCAGATTCCCTTCATATTTTTTATGGGGCCAATATGATCTGATAGCTCTTACTATTTATATACTTAAATAATTTCTTGGGATTCTTTTTACTCTCCTCAGCTGTGTCTTTCATGTTCATCTTAGCCACCCTGATTGCATTCCTTATTGCACACCTTATAAAGCTGGAGTGCCGACAGAGACCCCTCAGCCTTGTATTTTTTGAAGGCCTTCTCCTTTGCCTTCATATGTGCTTTTACGTTGGAGTTAAGCCACCCTGGTTTTTTATTAGCGCTTCTAAACTTATTTCCTATTGGGATACACTGGCTAATACCTTTGTTTAGTATGTCCTTGAAGCACTCCCATTTTTCCTCCGCATTCTTTGTTCCTAGAATTTTATCCCAACTAACATCTTCCAGCAAGGAGCGTAGTTTATGGAAGTTGGCTCTCTTAAAATTCAGTGTCTTCGTATTCCCCTTATGTTTCCTATTTGTGTGACTTACACTGAAACTAATTGACCTGTGATCGCTATTTCCTAGATTGCCCCTTACTTCCACATCTGTGAACAGGTCTGTGTTGTTAGTAATCAGAAGGTCTAATAATCCTTTTTTTTTAGTTGGTGCATTTACCATCTGACCCATGAAATTGTCCTGCAGGACATTTAGGAAATGTCGAGCCTTAGCTGAGTGCGCAGTACCTTCCGCCCAGTCTATATCTGGATAATTAAAATTCCCCATTCTAATGACACTTCCCATCTTTGCTGCAGTTCCAAACTGTGACAGGAGGTCCGCCTCCCCCTCTTCCTTCTGGTTAAAGGGCCTGTAGCATATTCCTAGTATTACTTTCCCCTTGGTGGCTTCCTTTTGTAGCTCTACCCATAAGGATTCAACCTCCTTCCTTGATCCACTAGTAATGTCATCCCTCACATTTACTTGTGCATCATTTTTTATATACAGGCATACCCCTCCCCCTTTTTTGCCCTCCCTATCCCTACGATATAGGGAATACCCCTGAATGGTAGCTAGCCAATCATGAGAGCTGTTAAACCAAGTCTCTGAAATTCCCACAAAATATAACTCCTCTTCGTACAGTAGCAGCTCTAGTTCTCCCATCTTGTCCGCCAAACTCCTGGCATTAGTGAACAAGCCACGTAGTTTGTCTGAACGCCTACTGGTTTCTTGTTTTCTCGGTTGCATACAGGATTTGTTGCACTACTTACCTCGGGTTTAGGTTCTTCATTTGGCCTGCCGCTGCTGCTCCCAATGCTTCCCTCTGAACTTTGTTTCACTCTGGCTATTTCTAAAGTCTAGACCCGTTGCCTAGTTTAAAAGCCCCTCTAGCTTGCTGGCCATCCTCACTCCCAGCCGATCTGCACCTTCCCCATTTAGGTGCAGTCTGTCCCTTCTAAAGAGCTTGTAGCTGATTGAGAAATTGGCCCAGTTCTCCAAGAACCCGAAACCCTAATTTCTACACCAGCTCCTCAGCCACTTGTTAACTTCCCTAATCTCCCGCTGCCGCTCTGGTGTGGCTTGAGGTACAGGTAGTATTTTTGAGAATACTACCTTGGAGGTCCTAGTCTTCAACTTTGCTCCTAGATCCCTAAAATCTTTTTTTTTAGGACACTCCACCTTCCTCTAACTTAGTCATTAGGTGCCAATATGCACAATGACACCTTGGTCTTCCCCAGCCCCTCCCAGTAATCTGTCCATCCGATCCGTGATGTTCCAAACCCAAGCGCCCGGTAAACAGCATACAATTTGGCGCTTCAGGTCTTGTGACAGATTGTCGTCTCTGTGTTTCTAAGAATAGAGTCCCCTACCACCACAATCTGTCTTTCCTTTCCACTGGCTTCATCCCTGCCCTCACTGGAGTTACTCCCCTGGCAGCTAGGGGCACCACTCTGCTCCAGCGATGCTGACTGGTTACCGCAATATCACACAATGGGGCATACTTATTTGGATGTTCCAGCCCAGGATCAGCCTCCTTGACTACTTCACTTCTACCCTTCCTAACTGTCACATAACAACTCTGTTCTAGTGCCTTCACCTCTTTGTCTCCACCTGCCTCTGTGCTGGCCCCTGCCAGTACCTGTCGGGTACGATCCCAACTCTCCTTTAGTATGGAGAGTCTTCTCAGTGATGACAGCTGCTTCCCTAGATTCAGAACCTGGGCTTTCAGGGAAACAATGTGCTTACATTTTGTACAGCAGTATTCGCCCTCGATCTCATGGTCAAGGAACGCACACATGCGACAACATGTACATCGAGTCGCGTCTCCATAACCACCAGGCATCGTACCCACTAATTTAATTCAATGGGGACTGGGAATTATACTCTGTCCAATTAACTACCCGCTAGCTGCCTGCCTCTAATGCTCCCAGCGCCTGGACACTCACAGCACACACACACACGTGTCCACATATCCCCCAGGCACCTACAGTACACATATCCTCACAGCCCCCGGGCACTCACAATACACATGTCCTCATTACCTTGTAACAGTTATCATTCATGAAATGCCTTGAATGTAACGGTTTGAGGAAGCAGTTAAATCAATTGGGTTTAGTTCTGCTTTAAAGTGGGTTGTAACGGAGGCCAGGAAAATTAAAGAGGTTGTAAAGCTTCGCTGCTTTAGAATGCATTAAGGTAAAAAACCTTTTCTACTACAGCAGCCCCCAGACCCCCCGTTTTACTTACCTCACCCCGATCCTTCCGGTGACGAGGCTAGCATCTCCAGCCGTGGGCTCTGGTCCTCATTGGCTAGATTGAGAGCAGTGGTAGCATTGGCTCCCACTGCTGTCAATCAAGTTCAGTGACACGGGAGCCGGGGACGAGTCCGGCTGTCTGTGTCGATGGACGCAACAGGACTCTGGAACGCGCCCGCATGGCTGCCCCCTGGGAAAGCGCTTCCCTGAGGGACAGTCGGAGAAGAGGAGAACCCAGAAGCGCCGTTGAGGGACTCCAGAAGAGGAGGATCAGGGCCACTCTGTGCAAAACCACTGCACAGAGGAGGGAAGTACCTGTGCCTGTACCCCTAGAAGGAGGCTAGAAAATACATGGAACTACTGGACTACCCATACTTTCTGCACTGCTAAGACTTGTTCTGTGTGGCGTTCTGAACACTACGACTTGTACGCTATTCTCTGCTCTCCCTTCAACTACCTACTTCTGTGTGACCCTGAAGCTGAGGCCAGGACACAGCCCTTCGAGGACCCGGGATGGCTTTGTAAAGGACCTCTGCCCTCTAGACCCCCTTTTTCTGACCACTCTGCCTGGACTTCCTCTGCTAAGGCCACCATTGGCTGGTGAGCTCCTGAATTGCTGCTATGTGCCCCTGGATTTTGCTGTACTGGATTGTGGCCTGCTACTCTCTGTGCCCAGATTGTGCCCTGTGATCCTGGACTAATCCCTTGCTGTACCCAACTGCTGCTTTATGCCCCTGGACTTTGCTGTACTGGATTGTGCCCTGTGATCCAGAACTAAGCCCCTGCTGTATGAAATTTCTACCCTGCGCCCCTGGACTTATCCCTTGATGTGCTCTATTGCCAACCCTGCCGTGTGCCATCCAGTGAGCGGATTAACCCTGTGCCTGTCAACCCTGCTGTGTGCCATCCTGTGAGCGGATCAACCCATTGCCTGGCAGTCCTGTGAGAGTGACTCTTATAGTGACGCTTAGCAGAACTCTGCCATCCCCATTGGGTGCCCAGAACTGTGTACAGATTCCCCTTTTACCTGCCAGAACTCTGCTATCCCCTTTGTGTGCCCAGAACTGTGCACTGATTGCCCTTTACCTGCCAGAACTCGGCCATCCCCATTGTGTACCCAGAACTGTGTACTGATTACCCTTTACCTGCCAGAACTCTGCCATCCCCCTTGTGTGCCTAGAACTGTGTACTGATTACCCTTTACCTGCCAGAACTCTGCCATCCCCGTTGTGTGTCCAGGACTGTGAATGGATTACCTTTTACCCGCCTGAACTCTGCTATCCCCGCTGTGTGCCCGCCCCTGCGTTACTGACTTTTGCCCTTTGCCTGTCTGCAATTCCTGCTACCTGGCTGTGAGCCAACTCCTTCCTGTTCAATAAAAGCATTGAGAGTATGCCTACTCTCAGCGTGTGATCTGTTCCACCCACACCTCCGTCACATGTATGTTGAGTCAAAACCTTTTATGCCACTTGCTGACCAGGCCTTTTTCTGACACTTGCTGTTTAAAGTGGTCGTCAACTTGTGACAACCACTTTAACCTACAGGTAAGCCTATAATAAGGCTTACCAGTGGGTGCCCTGCATACCTGTACGGTTCAGGAGATATGCAGAGCATTTGCTGTGCCAACGTCATGTCGGCACATGCACAGTGAAGAAACGGCCTCCGTGTCGTTCCTCCACTGCGACCCTGCCGTAACTGGCGGCTCCCACGCGCATGGGCGGGAGTGCCAGTCACAGCGCCGGAGTCGCAGCCCCGGAAGGAAAAGGGGCAGAAGATGGACACCGCAAGGACAGGGGACAGTGCTGGACATCGCAGGCTTCGTTTACAGGTAAGTGTTCCATAATGGGCTATTATGCGATGCATAGTAGCCATTATGCTTCTACATTACAGGGGAATATAGAGGAAAGTAAACCCCATCTGGGTTTACTTCCTCTTTGAAAGTAATAATCTGTATTTTTTTGCTAGAAAAGAACTTAGAACCCCCAAACATTTTATATATATATAAGCATATATATACATATATATGTACGCGCACCCTCGGCGGTCAATGCCGTCCCAGCGTCACCTCCTTGCTGTGCCTCCGG